>OVAN01000081.1:0-100470 GCA_900406275.1 Anastatica hierochuntica | reverse complement strand
TTAAGTGTTTCAATTCTCATTCGATTATATTTTTATAAAGAATAAAAGAAAAACAACCGAATAGTAGTTAATCTTTTGGGGTTCAAAAATAGTTTGAATTGAGTTAAACATATGAACTTTTGTATCGTTTGGTCTGATTTTTTGGATTATAACTAAATTAAAACTGAACCATTTAGGTGTTGTTCGTTTGTTCATCCAGATATTGCAGCTGGATGCAAATGTCGGATGATGTTCGTTTCCTACAAATTATAAACATGATCTGGACGAAGTAATTGGATGCAAATCAAAACTCATCCAAAAAATCTAGATATTTTGGATGAGTTTGTTAGTAGAGTTTGTATGAGTTTTGTTCATCCAAAAAATTGTAAAACCGATAAAATCGTAACAAAACTGCCAAAATCGCAAAATCCGACGAAACCGCAAAAAATCGCAAAAAAACGTAAATCCAAAAAAACCGCAAAAACCATAAAAACCGCAAAATTTGTAAAAACTGCCAATATCACAAAATCCGTAAAAACAGTTAAAACACAAAATCTGTAAAAACCGTAAAAACCGTAAAAACCGTAAAACCCGTAAAAACCGCAAAAGCGCAAAAACCGCAAAACTGACAAATAAACCAAAAATCGCAGAACCTGACAAAACTACCAAATCCGCAAAATACGACAAAACCGCAAAAATAGTAAAAACTGCAACTCCGTAAAAACCTTCAAAATCGCAAAATCCGCAAAAAATCGCGAAACCGCAAAATTTGCCAAAACCGCCGAAACCGCAAAATCTGACAAAACCACAAAAATTGTATAACCGCAAATTCGTAAAAACTGTCAAAATCGTCAAAACCGCAAAATCCGCAAAAACGCCAAAACCGCAAAATCCAACAAAACCGCAAAAACCTTAAAAATCGCAAATCCGTAAAACCGTAAAAACCGCAAAATCCGCCAAAACCGCCGAAACCGCAAAATCTGACTAAACCGCAAAACCGTAAAATCCGTAAAAATCCGCCAAAGCCGCAAAATCTGCCGAAACCGCAAAACCGTAAAATTCATCGAAATAGCAAAATACCACTAAAACCGCAAAATCCGACAAAACCGCGAAAACCGTAAAAATCGCAAATCTGCGAAAATCGCCAAAAATGTCAAATCCACCAAAACCGCAAAAACTGTAAAGATCGCAAATCCGTAAAAACCGTAAAAACTGTTAAAACCGCAAAATCCGAAAAAAACCGCAAAACCGTAAAATCTGCAAAAAACTGCCAAAACTGCAAAATCCGCCGAAATCGCAAAACTGCAAAAACCCGCCAAAACCGCAAAATCTGACAAACCGCAAAATTGTAAAAATCGCAAATCCTTAAAAACCGCCAAAACCGCAAAACCGCAAATCCGTAAAACCGACAGAACCACCAAATTCGACAAAACCGCAAAAAAAAAAGCAGAAACCTCAAAAACCGCCAAAATCGCAAAATACGACAAAGCGCAAAAACCGTAAAATTGCAAATCCGTAAAAACGCCAGATCCGCAAAATCTACAAAAAGAATCGCCAAAACTGCTAAAACAGTACAAGCCGCAAAAACCCCAAAACCGCAAAAACCGTATAAGTTGCAAAAACCGAAAAATCCATTAAACCGTAAAAACCGCAAAAACGCTAAAAATACCAAAACTGTAAAAATCGCAAAATAATTATTTATGAAAGAGATGAAATTATTTCATAAATTTATTTTCTTTATAAAAATAATAGTTTGATGTATTTGGATGCAATTGCAAATGCGCAAACGTACAAACTTGAGTTCAAATGTTGCATTTGGATGCAAAATCCAAATGCAAAAACGAACATCATCCAGATACAACAACCAAATGCAGCATCTAGATTCGGCATTCGGATGTTGCATCCAGATACACAAACGAACGGGATCTTGGTGTTTTAGTTCTCAATTGATTTTCAACTAAAATTTTCAAAATTTAGCAATATTAATACTATTTCAAAAAGTTGGTCTATAGACACACATTTACAGTACTTCCATTTCAATTTTTTAAAATTGTACAAAAATGATCAATTGATATTATTTCATTTACCATTCATGTCTTCAATTGCATAATTTATCAAAACATACACAATCTTCGTATTACATTGTTTACCCAAACTTTTTAAACATAAGATGTTTAAATAAACCACTTTAAAAATATTGTAATATTAACTACCATAATTTTTTTATTACATATTTATACACATTTATTACTTAGAAACAAATTCTAATATATTATAATTCCGCGCTTGCGCGCGGATCAAAATCTAGTGTCATTGATTTGAGAAAGTTAAAGATTTACTATTACAACACAAATAAAAAAAACAAAATACTTAAAAATTTGATATATAAAATTTAATTGATATGGAATATTAAAAGTTTTTAGTTTTTCATTAAATCTTTTATTGATGAAGTGTCAAATTTTTAGAGACTTAAAATGCTTAGGTGTCTTCTTTTAGAGAGGCACAATATTATTATAGTATTGACTAGGAAATTTTTTACCCAACACATCAAATTGGTGTACATTTTAAAAAAAATATATTATTCATCTTTATTATTTTCTTTAAAAATATTATCACCAATTGAAGTCTTAAATTTTTTTTTTCTTATTGTTCCACTCATTCTCAGTTATAGGTTGGATATCTTCATATTTATGGAACAAAATCATTAGTAAAAGCCACACAAAAAAATTATTGTCCTTATATCTAATATTTATTTTTTAGCTAATTTGTAGTGATTTATTTTGGTTTTTATAATTTAAAAATTATGAAAAACATCTTTTGTGAAAAAACATCTTATGTGAAAAAAACATCTAAAGCAAATAAGAATCTGCCACGTATCATCCATGAGATTTATTTTTTGGGTGTAACGAAAAAGAAAGGAGGACCAAACAGTATCTTTTATCCGCTACACTTAGGGTTTTTACCAAGCAAGGGTTTCGCTTCTGCCTCGCGATGGCGAAACCAAGCCGTGGTCGTCGTTCCCCTTCCGTTTCTGGCTCGTCTTCTCGCTCCACTTCCAGATCTCGTTCCCGCTCGAGTTCTAGTCCGTCGAGGTCTCTTTCGCGCTCCCGTTCCCGTTCTAGGTCCGCCTCTTCATCTTCATCTCTTTCGCGGAGCGGCAGTTCTCGTAGTCGCAGTCCTCCGCCTCGTGGAAAGAGGTTAGGGTTTCTTTCATACATCTCCGATTTGAATCGTCTCTGCGCGTAATTTCGAATTGGAATTTATAAATTGGTTCAGTACGAATCTTGATACTGTAATATCATGTCGTAACGTGATGTTGTATCTATCTTTTGCAGTCCTTCTGGAACTGCTCGACGAGGTCGCTCTCCTCCACCAAAGTCTAGAGGAGCCTCTTCACCTTCTAAGTAATCATCTAGATACTCCTCTTCTCGTTCACATATTCTAGTTTTGAATGTCGATACTAGACATCATCATATATCATCTCTATATATGTGTCTGTTTGTGTGTGTGAGCTGAAGTTTGAGTTCTTATTTAGAAAAATTCAATTACAGTACTTGTTCCTCGTGTTGGCATCCGTGGGTTTGTGTGTGTGAGCCGAAGTTTGAGTTCTTGTTTGGAAAAAATCCAATAACAGTTTTTCTAAAAGTCCTAGGTGTGTATGTTATTCATTAATCCTCGCTTTTTCTGACTTTGTAATCGAATAATGGTTTCAGGAAAGCTACACCGAGTCAAGAATCTCTTGTTCTCCATATTGATTCTCTTAGCAGGAATGTGAATGAAGGCCACCTGAAAGAAATATTTGGTATGTTGATTGTCTTCAACATCTATTCTGCTTGTTGTGACTTTATTTCATGATAACTGAGCACACTAGTGCTTTACACTTCAGCTGTGATCAGTAGTATTTAGGTTGCTTCCGTCCTGGATCATCATTGGCTTTATTTATGATTATTATATTTTGTTTGTGATGACCAGTTTGTTTGGCTCAATGTCAAAGACTTCACAGTGTGCATGTGTTAATAATGACTTGCTTTTCGTGTTTTAGGCACATTTGGTGAAGTTATACACGTTGAACTTGCAATTGATCGAGCTGTAAGTTGCTATTTTGCTGCTCTCTGTTGTTTTCTTTCGGTAGTTTTTAACAAATCTGCTCCTAATTCTTCTGAATATTGAACAGATTAATGTTCCAAAAGGATATGCTTATGTCGAATTCAAGGCAAGAGCTGATGCTGAGAAAGCGCAGTTGTTCATGGATGGCGTACGTCTCTCTCCAAATATGAAATGTACAATGTCTTTACTTCAAGTATGACCAAGAAGATTAATGCATGCTTTTTCTTTGTTTACTTAATGCAGGGCCAAATCGATGGAAAGGTTGTTAAAGCAAGGTTCACACTACCACCGCGTCAGAAAGTATCTCCACCTCCTAGACCTGTCTCAAGTGCACCAAAAAGAGATGCTCCGAAGTCTGATAATGCCGCTGCTGACATTGAGAAAGATGGGCTCAGGCGCCCTAGAGAAAGTATGTCATGTTTTATATTTTGGTTATTTATTATTGTAGTCTATGCTTTATATTGTCTCAGTGATTGTCATGAATGTGTTTAGGTTCTCCACAACGGAAAACAGTTCTTTCTCCAAGAAGGCGATCACCACCACCAAGGAGAGGCACATCACCGAGGAGATTACCTGATTCTCCCCCTCGTCGGAGGCCAAGCTCTCCAATCCGCCGTCGTGGTGATACACCACCTAGACGCAGGCCAGCATCACCATCTAGAGGTCGTTCTCCATCTTCTCCTCCTCCAAGGCGATATAGATCCCCTCCAAGGTTAGCTGTTGTTCCATCTGTTTTGTGGTGTTGTAGTTAGAATCGATATCTTACCTTTATCTGTCAACAGGGGCTCTCCTAGAAGATTCCGTGGCAGTCCTGTTAGAAGACGGTCTCCTCCTCCAAGGCGAAGGTACCTGAATTACCTCCTTAATTGGAGGATAGGAACTAGATGATAATATGTTATAGCGCATTAGAGATGGATAATTGTGTTAGCTTTTTTATATATGTTTTAAAATGGGCTTCTTTCAGGTCACCTCCAAGGAGACTACGCAGTCCTCTGAGAAGATCTCCAATGCGCAGGCGTAGCCGATCTCCAATCCGTAGACCTGGTCGGTCTCGTTCAAGGTCCATCTCACCCCGCAGGTATGTTTTAAACTCATTTAAAATTTTGCGGAAGTTTTTAATACCGTTTCTTTCATAATTCATGAGTAACCCAATCATGTTCTTTAATACCATAAGGACTTAAGTTATACAGATCTATGTGAAGTCGGTTATTGATTTAGTTTTGACGTTGATTGTAAGCAGGGGACGAGGTCCAGCTGGGAGAAGAGGGAGGTCATCTTCTTACTCTAGTTCGCCAAGCCCCAGAAGGGTAAGTGGATTGCTATATATAGAAATGTTGATGCCATGTCTAGTGATGTCGTTTTTGACTTTGTATCCTGTGTGGGTTATAAAATTTGCAGGTTCCTAGGAAGATTTCAAGGAGCCGCAGTCCTAGGAGGTAAACACTTTCTTTGTCTTTGACACTAAGCTAGTCCTCATCTGAAACTTGAAACAGCGTAATTTGTAAATGTTTTGCTCTCGAGTATAATAAAAGAATTGTGCTGTCGGGTATGTCTCTGTCTATAGGCCACTAAGGGGGAAAAGAAGCAGCAGTAACAGCAGCAGCAGCAGTTCACCGCCTCCTCGCAAAACGTAAGGTAATATTTGAAAACATGCAGAGCTGTCTCTCTCTCTCTTTCTTCATCTTTGTCCGTTTTTATCTGTCTCGAGACCTCTTTTCTTCTTATAAACAGATAAAATGTTTACCAGTGGCCAAATGAGAGTTGTGGCTTCCCTAGTTTTCTTAGTGTTGGATGTTTTTAATGTTCTTGTGTGAATCTCCCTTTATCATGGTTTGGATCGCGTTACTATTAAGTGAATTTTTTCAGTATATGCAGTCTTATTGAAGAGTGGCTCCTCTCTCATTTATATTATTATCAAATAACGTAAAATAAAAAGTTTTGAATGGAAGATACAAACGCAGAACAAAATTGTATATATAATTTGCAAGAAAACAAAAGGAAAACAAGTATCCTCAACCCAGCAAAAGATTTCTCTGTATGCTTTCTTCTACTGCTTGCTGAAAAAAGGGAAGGATTTGTGTTTTTTTTTTTAGCCAAAGGGAAGGATTTGTGTATAGAAGCAACACTTCTCTCATATTCAGTGTTTGTGATTATATCATTCTAGTCTTGTTTCTCAACGTAGTATACGTAAACACTCCAAGTTTCAAGATTAAATCTTTTATTTTAAAAAAAAAACTAGGTGTTGGTCCGTGCGGTTGCACGGGCATGGAGATTTTTCTACAAAAATGTTATAAGAATGTTGTTTTCTTTTAGAGAATCCCGAGGTTTTCAGTTTTGATGTTCTATTCTTCGATCTTATGCACTTAGCATGTTTTTATGGTCTTTTCTTTGATCTCGTCCGTACGTTTATTCATAAACGTACGGATCATCACGAAGAATGACATCGACTTTGAGCGTACGAGAAAAAAAAAACAAAACCCATCAAGTAAATTGAAAACACCAAACCAAAACCAAACAGGATCAAGGACTCGAACCCGTAGGATTCTCAAGCAATGATACAGAAGCAGCTCTTATTGTCTCAGGAATAGGTGGATTGACCAAAACTTCTGTACAATCGCAATACTACATAGTAGGGGTCAAGATACTGCCGATCATCATTATCCTTGCAAACCGTATAACACAAACGACCACTTTTTCTTGAGAACTCCTAATAACCTCCAAGAAGTCATAACAATATCCTCTAGGTAAAAGACACGGTAAAAGCCTGCAACAAAGCATCCATGTTTTAGGAAAAAGAAAACGTCCAAGACAAAATAACAAGTCACCTAAGAAAGAACACAAACCCCTAGCTGTTGATGTATACTATATGTTAGCATATGGGACAATAAAGAAATTATAACTTAAACTCTATATATATATAAAGATAAATTTAATATTTTCTCTCGTTATATTCTATCAAATGTTAATATTTGATAATGACACAATTGGTAATTTGACAATTTCAGTTAGAGACTTTTTGTTTATAAAATACATGGGAAGAGTATCGAAATAATCTGGTGAAGTGACGTTAAAATCAACGCACGAGATTGCGACACGAGATTTTAAAGCTTTAATTAATTATTTTTAAAATTTTAAAATTATTTTTTAAAAATACTGAGAGGCTTCGAGACGTAAGCCAAATGACTTCTCATTTAACAATTATATAGATAGATTATTGATATATTAATAGATTATATCTGTGGAAATTTCATGGATTCGGAAAAAGGATTGGCAGTAGTGCCTCTGTACTAATAAACTCGTATCTTTTATTATAAAGGATGAACAAGTAGCAGCGCAAAGAACTTTCAGAGGGCACTAACATTCTTTAAAACGAAAACAGAGTAAAACAGAAGTAGATTTTTTGTTTTCTTGTTCACATAACAATGTAGAAGATTATCTATAAATTGATTGTGAAGAGGGAGGGTATAAAACTCAGAGGTCCAAAGGAGCTGCGAAGCAAACTTTACGGTACTCAGCAAGAGCCCATATGGGGAAGATGTTTCTGTAAGTAACGTAGTTTAGAAAACAGTTCTTCATGAACACTCCTGTCATTTCCTGCACATCAACCAACACCATCTATGTTTCAATACATTTGCTATCTCGGAATCCAATAAACGTTTGAAACAGAGTGAGTACCTGTTGAGGATAATCTCCGTTTTCTAACTGCGAATTGATTATTAGTTTCGCTGCACGGTGAAGAGGCATCGGATCTCTCTCTGCCTGTTTAACACGCGTATTAGATAAACAGTTATAATCGCTATAACTTTTTCAGAAATCTTTTCAGGGGAAATGTTTGAAAAACCTGTCCCGCTTGAATCAGACCCAGCATTGCCCAAGCAGTTTGCACCACATTTGATCTTTCTCCTTCTAACGCTATGTATCTCTGCATATCCAAGAAGAATTTCAAGAGTTTGGAGATTAGGAGGAACTTGCGCGTTGAAATTGATTCTAGAGGGATATTACCTGTTCAGAGCACGACATGTAGCTTTCTCCCCAACCTCCATTGTTGTTTTGTTTCGCCAGAAGGAAACGAACGCCTTCACGCATAGCCACACAGTTATCATACGTCTTACCAACTACCGCTAAGCCTCCAAGAGCAAACCATGTTGCATATGTGTAGCAAACCCCCCAACGTCCGTACCTGTCAATCGGAAAAAAAACAATCAACCATCACTAGAACATGCTTTGCCTTAGTTACACATTCTTCGGGGTCCATACCATGAACCATCTGCCTCTTGTGTGCTTTCTATGTATCGCACTGCTTTTTCAACGGTCCTATCAATCTCTTGAGTCCTGTGATCTGGGTATAGTCGCTTGAACAGTACCAATGCTTGGATAACTGATGAAGTACATTCAACGTACTCGCGCTCAATTACTACATCAGCCATAAACTCTGTGGGGTTGAACAACTGGAATACATAATTAACAATGTTAATTAACTTGGGAGCTAGTGACTCATGTATAATGATAAAACTCGTCAATTTTTTCTAGTAAAATATTTAGTTCTTACTTCTAACCATCCATATCCACGAGCGGGCTCCCATGCCGTCATACCTCCATTTTCGCTCTACAAGAAACCAATGGCCACCAAAATTTGATTTAATTAGTATTTTTTGTAAATCATTTGTCTTGTGGATTATAGTCTCACCTGATAAGACAATAAGAGGTTCACAGAATCATATATTTTCTCAGGATCCATTTTGGGGCCAACAACATCGGGTGGCATCATGGAGAGCAGTAGACAACTCTATGAAACAGAGAAGATATGCGTTAATTGAGGCAAACATTCTTTAGAAACAGCAGCTAAGTTGTTTCCTTTTGATTACTTTTAGTGCTTCGGCTGAACAATCTGAAACTTGCCATCCCTGATCTTGATCAGAAAAAGTCCATCCTCCTTTGGAGATGTGCCGGTCCATCTTCTTGAAATCGCCCGAAGGGTTTTCTCTAATCTTCATAAGTTCTTTGATTTAGGAAAAACACACTCAACTAACTTTGTAGAGCACCTAAATGCAGAGGGTAGAGTACCTGAGATTTTTTAATGAAATCGTGTCCTTTCATGAATACATTGGCGATTTCGTCGGTGAGATTAGTAGCAAGTAAAGCTTGAACCGCAAGTGTTGTGTCCCATAGTTGGCTTCCAAAACTTTGCATAAATTTATGGCACTCAAGGAAATCGTGGGATATTTATATACACAGAATATAAGACTTTTGAGCTCTATCCATACCTGCACTTTCATCCCATCTTCAGCAATCCACAGGTAATCCCGCATTCTAGCGAGATGCTTCTTGAAATACTCACCGTTTGGATCTTCTAACCAACAAGCAAGCATGCCCATTGCCTGGAAATTTAAACATATTACTGAGTTAGACATATTTTCTTCACATCTTATCCAATTGTTAAAGTATTACTCAGTGTTTCACCTTCCCGGCGCATCCAAATGTGATGTAACGGCTATTTTCGTCTTCGTAATGTATGTATGTCATCACTACCCGAAGAGCCTTTTCTCTCACAAGATTGTTCAATGGCCAACGTGTAAAGAAAGGCTCCATAAAAATGTGAAGACTGTCCCATACCAAATCTTGAATAAAAGGATGGGGATAATACAAGTCTTCCTACAAGGAAGAACATAAGAAGGATGTGGATCTTACCAACAAAAAAACAGAAATCTAAAAAGAACGAAACCAAAAAAGCGTAGAAATAAACCTTTGCGTATTGACGTCTGGCTGTATTCCAATTGATTTCTTCATAAGCCTGTAAGTAGAGTTCTTCCCGCAGTTGCATAATAAGAGGTGTTATTGGAGCTACAAATCTCTTACCATAAAAGTAACATGTGGCCAAGTAAACCAGTCGGCAAAAGCACGCAGTTTTACCTGTATTATTAGTATTTTCTTACTTCAGACATCATATCAGAACTTTCAAAGCTAAGCAAGAAAGAAAAGGATGTTACTATAAGAATCAAACCAGGATGTATTGGAAGAAAAGAAGGTAGCAGCCAGATCTCCGGAGGCATAGGGTTGATTCCACTCCAATCATAGATTCCGAGTATCTACACACACAAAGAAATGTACCCCTTTTCGAAAATGGATCTTTCATATTCAACATACATGTCTCTCAAAATCTTACCGAAAGCCAAGATTTTCCCCAAGAAGGTATGTAAGTCACACCACCACGATCACGAATCCATTTCCGGGCTTGCTTGCACGCCCCTCCTGGTCCTCCGTCTGGACCTTCTCCAAGAATACGCAAACATATGTAATTCAATGCGGTGCAAAACATACTGCTCTTGCCTTCTATGTGTATTCCCCATCCACCATCTTCGTTCTGAGAAGCAAAACTCAAAAACACAAGGTTAAAAAGAACCAATCACACTGTTTCAATTTCAATATCAAATCAGTGAAACACTGTACCTGACGACAATAGATAAACCGAAGCATCTCTTTACGATGCTCTTCAGTGATTATCTTCTCGAGATGTCCTATGATGTACAAACTAAACACCTGTATAAAAAACCCTCTTCAATTTCTCCTTCCCCACTAAAAATTCACGATACCGAGCATAATCGAAACCCTAAATTGAATCACAAATTCGAATCCAAGGAAGATTCTCGAAGCTCTAAAAAAGTAGAGGGAGAGAAACTTACCATCGTAGGAACGTAGAAGAGAGGGCCGGTGATTTCAGCCGGCCAGTGACCGTCGCTGCCTTGCAAAGCCGAGAAATAGTGAACGGATCTTCGCAATGCATTGGTGGCTGCTTCGTCGGTGATCTTCTCGGCATCGTCGACCTTCACCGGCGGGATCAGTTGCTCGAATTTCTTCTCCCTGAGAAACTAAAATGGTAAAATATATTCAGAGCAACGCGGGATCATATTTATATAACACCTAGTCAAACCTCAGTCAACGCTGTTCTAAATAATACTCCAAATTGTTTGGGAATAGGATAATTCAAAATCGCAAGGAATAACAAAAAAAAACAGTTATTTAAGTGTTTAACACAACAACAAAAAAATTTTATCTCTTTTTACCCTTTTTTCCCCTTTCATGATTTAGGGGTAAAAAACTATAATACCCTCAATATTTAATTAATATTTTTTTGTAAAAAATAAAAAACTATATAATTTTTTTGAATGATTATTTGGCAAATTCACCCAAATATAAATGGGCAATTTGACCCAACAACTCATCTTTTATATCATGTTTTGGTTTTGTAATTGATATATACTCCGTATTAGTTAAAATAGATTACTACTCTAATATTTACTTGTAACTAGATAACCTCTCCTACCCTATGCGAGAAAATACTTTAAAATATATTTATATAATTACTTGTTTTAATAATGAAATATATTTCTGCTTACTAATAATAAAATTCAAATCTTTTAATATTTTTAAATGATATAAATTATTTATTTAGATATTATCAAATTTGTCGAGTATAACAATTGACTTAAATATATTAATAATTCTTGCCATTGATTTAGTTTGTTATGGTTTTATTTTAGGTGATAGATCATTTGAGTATTATGTTTTAGCTTTAGATATGAAGAAATATATTAGTCTATCATTGTGGTTGAGTTAATAAATTTTCTTTCTGAAAAAATATAGAGCTTAGTTGCTTTTGTGAATAATCTAGAGTTTTCGTCTTGATTATATTTGTTAATACACATTTTGGAATAAGAGAAATATTATATTAAATTAATTCTTTTAAATCGTAAAACATTATCATTATTGAAATATTCTACAAGATTTTCTTTTTGAAGAGATTTGTTTGGTTAGAAAATATTTGAAAATTCTGACCAATGAAATTATAACAATTTAATGTTGAATCTCTTAGAATTTTGACATATGTTAATACACATTATGGGATGAAAGAAACATTATTGTATTAAATTAATTCTTTTAAATCGTACAAAATTATTATTGTTGAAATATTTTACAAGATTTTTTTTTATGAGTTTTGTTTGGTTATAAAATATTTTAAAATTCTGACCAATGAAATTATAACAATTTAATGACGAAACTCTAAGAAGTTGACACATAAGCCTATTTTACTGAAACTACTTCTCGATTAATATAGAAGGGATAAAATCATATTGATAGTGCATTTATTATAAAAGTTGTTTGAAACTTTTTTTTTGAAAAGAAAACGCTACCAAATATGAAAGTTGTAATGCACTCATACGTATTTATTTATTTATTCAGTGGGAAAACAAATAACTAAAAATAGAAATAGCTGAATGGTGTTGCCAAAATCGGTTTTCTAAAAAGTTGACAAAAACCGTATCGACATGGTTCTCCACTTCTTGTATATACTATCGTTGGGTAACTTTGTTGACTAGAAGGTCAATATCTATTAATTAAGTAAATAACAGTGGGGTTTTTTCAATAATTTGTATTTTTTTTGTCTTTACATTCCACGAAAATTCAAATGGTTCTACATGTTTACATATATATCGAAATAAAATTGTAAATACGCGAAAAAAATAGATTTTTCTCTTTCTAACGTATTTTAAATTTTTCGAAACGGATATATATTTTGCAAATACACGGAAAATGTTGTAACGTGTAAGGAATTGTTTACTATTTAAGTAGACAGTCTATTTTTATATACTATGTCTATTTATTACAAAAAATAACTTTCATATAAACAAAAATAAATTAATTAAAAATTAAAAGTTGCTACTATATAAGGGGATGAATGTGAAAATTAAACTAATCCCACAATTTCTAAACCATGTGATCAACCAACAAGATAAAAAAATTTCAACTAAAACAATAAATAGAATTACTATTTGAGATAGTATAAACAGTACGCGATAGACTATTTTTAAATAGACTGTCTATTTATGTGCGTCTATTAATTTCACAAATAACCAAACATCAAGGGGGAGGAATTTTGATTGGTTTCACAGTTTCATTTGGTAATGATAAAAGTATCATAACACAAAGTTTTGAGAAAGAGCGATCTAAAAAAATTGAAAGAAAAGAAAACTATGTTAAGCAACAAATAGACCGTCTATGCAACATGTCTACGAACTGAAAAGGGCAAAATCTATTTTTATATAATATGTCTATTTATTACAAAAATTTAACTTCCATATAAGCAAAAACAAATTAATTAAAAATTGAAAGTTGCTACTATATAAGGGGATGAATGTGAATATTAAACTAATCCCACAATTTTTAAACCATGTGATCAACTAACAAGATAAAAAATATGTTTCAACTAAAACAATAAATAGAATTACTATTTGAGATAGTATAAACAGTACTGTAATAGGCTATTTTTAAATAGACTGTTTATTTATGTGCGTCTATTAATTTCACAAATAACCAAAGATCATGGAGGAGGAAATGTAATTGGGTTTCACAGTTTTGTTTGATAATGTTAAAATTATCACAACACAAAGGTTTGAGAATGAACGATCTAAAAAAAATTGAAAGAAGAGAAAACTATGTTAAGCAACAAATAGACTGTCTATTTGTTGCAACATGTCTATGAACCGAAAATGACAAAATCGTCATAAAATTTTGGAAACCGTAGACTTTTTTTATGGCTATTTTGTTAATTAATGGTTATCAGATGTATATTTGATCAAATTTCTCTTATATGTTTTTTGTTTTTTATTAATTAGATTTGAATCGACATAAGTTAATTTAAGTTATTATTAATTTTTTAAAAATATTTTAGTATAAATATACATTAAGTAATAGATTTAAAAGTAAGTATCTAACTTTTTCTTCTTTTTCAACGAAAATGCTTATTAAATTTAATACAGGAAATGAGTGAATCCCGTTGAAAGGAATCAATACTATTAAAAACTAATCACAATTGTCAGAGATGTGTGGAAAGGTTGTATTGTATATATTTGACAAAATTTCGCTCTACTAGCCTAATTGATTTTTTGTTGTTGTTAAAGAGCCTAATTGATTTTAAAGAGTAGATTCTATAAAAAAAATCAATCTTGAATTTTAAAAATGCAAATCAAAATCTAGTTTATAATTAAATATCCATCATAAAAAGATCTATTAGTTACATATTTAATGGAAAGATATGTTACTTATATACTATTGAAAAATGAGGTCCAAAATAAATAAAAAAGTTTATAAAGATTGGAATTTGATAAAGTACCATTCCACATTAAAAACTTTATGTAAAAAAGCCTCTTGTATAGTTGAGAACTCATCACAAGATTCATAAATATTGAGTGTAATATGGTATGTTGGAGGAAAATAAATAAAGGGTGAATTAGGTCAACAATACATGTGGTGATTATTTAATTATGTGGGATTGGCAAAAAGAAATTAATATAATAATAGGAGGTTTACAAAATAGTTCCCCTCTCTTAAACAAAAAATGATAAAAAGGATTAAAAGATAATTTGGATTATGGGATATGAAAATTAAATTGGAATATCTATTGGTATTTTTCATAAATAAATTCATGTTAAACCAAATCGGGACGGATTTAAACTCAGTTCAGATTTCGGTTTCGATTCGGATAAATGAGCATTTGACCTAACAACCCGTCTTTTATGGTTTTGTAATTGATCAATACACCAGTCTTTAGACCATCTCCAACTCCACTCCATATATGGAGTAACAATTTTTTTGTTTGTTCATTACTCCATTTTCCAGTCCATTTTGGAGTAAAATATAGAGTGGGATCGGAGATGCCTTTACTTGGGCAAGGAGTAAATTGCACTCCTCATTTCCTCATTTAGACAATTAACATAGAGATTAGTGTCGACTTTAGTGGCCATATAATACTACAATACCTTTTTGGGAGATGTTACGTTTTCGAACAAAAAGCAAAACTTTACAATACTCTTTTGGGAGATGTTCCGTTTTCGAACAAAAGGCAAAAGGTTATCCATTTTTTTATATAGAATATCATTGAGATCCACAAGATGACAATTTTCTAATTTTTTTTCCTTCATTTTTATTAGGAGATTGAGCATCCAAGATACCCATTAGATTTTTCACTAATATAATATTAAGAGCAAAATTAATGAAGAGGTTCTTAAAGATAAGGTTCTTAAGAGGGATTTTTAGTTTTTAACTACAAAAGCTAAGAACCATCTCTTAGCTAAGAACTTTAAGAGATAATTCTTTGCTTTTGTAGTTAGAACCCCTCTTAAGAATCCCACCTTTAAGAATCCCCCATTAATCATTATCTTTAATATGAGAAACTTATCAAAAAATTTCATCTTCAATGGTGAGATACTCTCAAAGTATCTCATTAATAAAAAAATAAGAATTTTAATATAATTTCATAATTTTAATGTAATTTTATGGATTGTACAAAACAATAGTTCATATAATTTTGACAAAGTGAAAATTTATACTTTTAAATTTTGAAATCCCAAAATTTTTTGAATATATGATATTTTATTATTAACAACAATAAAACATAAATTAAATTAATGTTTTAATCTTAACTAATATTATTAAAAGTTTATTAATGATAAACTAAACTTATGTAAAATGGAACTTGATAGATATATAATTGTATTTTATGATTTATAACAAAATAATATAACCAAAAATAACAACATATAAATTATTTATTTCATATTTTAAACTAATATATATGATGTCTTTTCTCCAAATATTTGAACCAATATAAAATTGACATGTGTCAAAAAGAGTCTCATGAGTTTCTCAAAGTCTCTCTTTTGAGAGACGATTTTCACAATTTTTTCATTAAAATCTTTATTTTTAATTTTTTTTATTATTATATTGACATGTGTTTACTTTGCCAAGGAGTAAATTGCACTCCACATTTCCTAATTTAGACAATTAACATAGAGATTAGTGTCGACTTTAGTGGCCATATAAAAGTTTAGTTTTTACAATACCTTTTTGGGAGATGTTACGTTTTCGAACAAAAAGCAAAACTTTACAATACTCTTTTGGGAGATGGTTACGTTTTCGAACAAAAGGCAAAAGGTGATCCATTTTTTTTTATAAAATCTCATTGAGATCCACAAGATGACAATTTTCTAAATTTATTTCCTTCATTTTATTAGGATATTAGGTACTAACCAAAAGAAACTTTGATTTAACAAAATGATCATCACTTTTTCCCCACAAAATGACGTTTCAAAACCTTTTTTTTTCAATTTGGATAGAGATATTTTAGTAATTTTTTCCGTTATTTTATTATTTTGTTTTTATATCTCTATTTTGTCATGGTAATATTCTTAAATAACATTTTTTATTATTAGTCAAATCACTCTTTTTTATTTAATTCTTTCTCCATAAAAGTTCACACATAATATAAAAAATTAGACTTTATTCAGATGATATTAATTGTATAAACAATCTTGACTCTGCAAATCCCACTTTTATATAATTTGCGTGATGATATCTTTATAATTATTTATATAGTATTATTTTCTAATTATTAAAATGATTCCCATGCTGCAAAATCAACTAACTTTTTGGAGCATATCAAACTTTTTGTAGCTTGAGTAACCAACTTTTTGGGGGAAGATTATGTACGTAAACTAAACTTGAACTCTTTGTTTTCTGAATTTCTACCTATATGTGTACTCTCAACGAATAACTCAAATAAATCAGAAATGAAAAGTAAAACTTTATAAATGTCATATCAAAGTCAAATCAAATCCAAAATATATTTTTAACGTTAATCAAGTTGAGAGAATTCTTTACCAAAAAAAAAAAGTTGAGAGAATAAAGAAAACATACTTGCATGCGCCATAAAAGATCTCCACATGCTTTAACCCGATGCCGATTATCGTAGAAATTCCTACGAGCCTCCTCCACGGCGGCTCGTTCATCGGACGTGCCGGCGTTTGGATCAAACTCCCATATTTGCCGACCGGCGAAGTTGTTAGTGCTCATCAGATACGCATCGTCTTCTCCATTTCCTTCTCCTATCTTCAACTTCCACATTTCTCACTTGAAACAACAACAAAAACATGTTACGTTATTTTAAAATTCATAACTAAATAAAATAAAAATATAAGAACCCTAACTTTAGCTACATAAAGTAGGTATGAATGGTACTTCATACTTTTTACGAAGATGTTCTTAAAAAGAACACCAAGCTAAATAGATAATTAACATAAAGATCAAATGGTTCTTTATTTAGAAACCATATATAAAGTTTAAATATAAAGTACAAAGGCGGCAAAGGCGGATCACCTTTATAAATGTAACTTCATATATTAAGTATACAAACTAATTACAACATGATATCGTACTATAAGATAATGTATATAGATGAGAGACGATACGAGAGAGATTAACTATTAGAAATGGTGCTTAGATACCTTTCTTAGATGAAGACTTGGATATCGTTTGAATGGAAGTGAATGATATTTCGAGACATTTTATGTGTATATATATACATGGGTTAGAGGAGCTGATCCCCATAATTAATTTTTCTAAATTGTAGTATTAAAGTATTACCGAATAATAAATTGTATTAAAGCGTAGATTTTCTTCGTACTTTTGTCGCCATCATATGATCAAATCGAGTGCCATTTCCTCAACATAATTTATTTTAAACAGGCTTTTTACTCCCGTTACTCAATAAATGTTCCCACTCAATTATTACTACCATATATTGGCCCACTCATTTATTACTTCTTTTTTAACATCTCAAAAAGGGTTAATTAGGTAGATAAATAGTAATTTTAAAATTTTAATTCTACCAAAGAAGAAATTTGTAAAAATATTTTACGAATGTTATTTATTATAAAAACTAACCCCTTTTATAAAAAATTTTGAGAAACTAATTTTTCCCTACAAAATTACCAAAATTTTGTTAATAATTAAACGTTTAAATTGTTATTAAACCTAAGTATAATAGATTAAAAATTAATTTAATCTAGTTTTAAAAAAATTTTAATCCAGTTATAAGTAAATATTCACGTGAATAAGAAAAAAACTAAAAAATAACTTTCATATAATCAAGTAAACAAAATCTAAGTAAAATTATCATCTCTATATTATTAATTGAGGAGTACATATTAAAACATAAGCTTTAATTTGTAAAAAATTACAAGTAGTGCCATTATAAAAAATCTTTTTAATAATATAACAAACAATTTATTAAGACTAATACACATATAATATCTCCTAAGATATGCATCATTTCAAAAATGAGAGAAATTTTAGTTAACTATATAATCCGACAATATATATTTAACTATAAAACTCATGTGAAGCAATAACATTATAATGATCAAATTCATGTTTTTATTTTAGATTGGAGTGGTTGTGTTCATACTAATTTAACATTATATTAATATATGCCTACTTTTAAAAGAATTAAGATTTTATATTTAAAATATTTTTAAAGCTCGACTATCATAATTTTTTTAATTAAATGTATTACGCGGGTTAAACACTAGTTATATAACATTTAAGAAATGCGATGATATTCTTAAGATTGATTTTAGTTTTAAACTTAAGTTAAAAAGAAATAAAGAATGTGAAATTTCCTTAAACGATCAAACAAAAAATAAAATATGAGCTTCTTCTTCTCTAAAAAATGGTGAATTTTGGAGTTTATAGAGATTATGTCAAGCCTAAATCTTAGATATTAATTATGTTATTATCTAAATATAAATTATTAAAATATTTACTTTTGAGCACACATTTTTCTTTTCTGAAAATATGATAATATATGTATGAATTATTATTAAATAAATATACTATGGAGAAATTTTTTTTATCTTAAATAATAATATTATATTTTATGTAAACTTTTAAACTCATTTTCGTTGACGTAACAAAGAAAGTTAGTTTTCAAAGATTTTAAACCATAGTTAATTTTCCAATTACATAGAGTATTGGGTATTAAACCAGTTCTCCCAAAACCAAATTATTTTCCTTTTCTCTTTTTTTTACAAGAAGGAGGCGAATGTGTAAACTCCTACAATATTTAATATTATTTGGAATCCGGAAATGCTTTTTTTGTTAGACACCAAATTAACGCTTTCTAAAATTATATCAGTGTTAAATTATCCATTTCCTCAGCTTGAATTTAAGTGTCATTTTTAGAATCTAAGAATCCATTTCTTCATTTACTTTATTTTTTAAGATCTAATTTTGTTTTGTATTAGATGATATTTTTAGATTTTAATGCAAAAAACTAAATCTATTTGAGTTTTATAACGATTTGTGTTATACAATATGATTTTGTATTGGTTGAATTGGTTTTAGATAATGTTATATTTTTTTTGAAAATTGAAGAAAATCATGTGATTTTTTAAATTATTGTGTCCAATTCTAAAACATTGAGTGTTAAAAACATGGAAAGTATTTGTTTCATAATTAATGTAATTTTAGATTTTCATTATGAATTCTTAAATAAAATTTTCAGATTTATTCCTATTATTTTAATGCATTGGTCATCAAAAAATAAAAAAATGTAATACTTAAAGGTTAAAATTGAACATTTATTATTATTAAATTCTGTCTAAACGAACTTATAGGACACTTAATATGAGTGACTTATTTTATTTTAGTTTTACCAACAAAAATTTCTTATCAGACAAAAATATTCGATGTAATTATATATTTATAAAATATCATATTATATTTGGTATTTTAATAAGTACTTATTATTAATTCATTATATCATGTTAAGACATATTACATTAAATATATTTTATAAGAAAATAAAAATGCTAAAAATGATATAATGAAATTAACTATTTTAACAGAATATTTTGTGTTATCATTTTTATGTTTATTATTTTTTCAATATATCATAAAATACATATATAATGTTTGATGTTGTAGATACTAGATAGTTGATATGTTCATTATTTCACATGTTTTACAAGCATTTTTACATGTATTTCAATTGCATTTAGAGTGAAAGTAAGTCATTTAATGTCTAATTGCATCATTTTAGTATGTTAGGTTGTAGTTTGTAGTTTTTAGATTTACATTGTATATTTTTACATAATTTTAGGGATTTGAACCTAAAAGGAGATTATGAGAACGCAAAAAGCATAAACTTGGAGTATCATGAAGAAAATACAATTGGAAGGGATGAAAGTGTAAAGATGCCTCTAATAGCTAAAATAGTGGATCATATGGATGCTTTCCATGTCTTGAACCAAGCTCTTTTTTCTGGGACAAGATAAAAAATTGACTTAGCTTTGATTTGACGTTGACTTCAGGTCATTACAAGCTACGGTTCGAGAGTTATGGAGAAAATACCAAAGACATGTATGCTGTCAAAATCTCGGCGACCAGCACCATCGACCCGTGCCTCTTTGGCACAGTCCGGTGGGATCCTGGAAGCAAAGACATGATTTCCAGCGGACTGCTCCACCAGACCGTGCCACCCGCTGTGTTCCTGGATGAATTTTATGTCTATAAATACTCTCTTATATCCAACGTAAATCCTAAGCTACCAAGCCATGTTTTCTCTTAGATTTTAAAATACTTTTAGTTGTTTTTAGTTGTTTTTGGGATTCAAATCAAGTTTGTAAACATTTTGCTTTGGATTCCCTATTTCTTTAATATATTTCATGTCTCTTTGATTATTGTTTCTCCCTTGTTTTTCCTTGTTCTTCAATTTTACAAAGTTTGAATCTTTCTTGCATTTCTAATAGTTTGTTTGCATCTAATCTTATTTCATCCATCTCATCTCATCTTTACTCTTCTTCTAACTTGAATCTTCAAATTAAGGTGTTTAGTGAACCAAATGGCTTTGTTATTAATGCTCATTAATCATTTTATTATTAATGCTTAGCGTTACTTAAAAACCATGAAAACCCATTAATAACAAAATGATCAATCTCATCTCGTCTCATGGTTTTTAATGGTTTTTATTGATGTAACTTTCGTTTCGATCTAGAAAAAAAAAACTTGAATCTTCAAGAATAAGTGACAAGTCCTTGGAGTTTCATGATTTTTAATGAGTAGTCTTTTTGTTGATCATGGGTTATGCTAGATTAGGTTGATTGATGGTGAATGATTATAGTTAATGTTGTATATTGTTAGATCCTTCATTTTTATTGTGCTTATTGCTAGATTAGGCTTGGAAATGTCATTCTAGACTTAGTGCATTTTGTTCCCATGAAGGTGTTCGATGAAATGCTTGAACAAATCTCATGTGAGGTTTACATACCTATCCAATGAGAATTGATGATTAAGGTGTTTAGTGAACCAAATGACTTTGTTATTAATGCTCATTAATCATTTTATTGCAATTTAGAAATTCTAATTAGGTGATTAATGAAGTGATTAGTGTCATGGAAGTGGATTAGTCATATTTGTGAGCTTCATGTTCTAGGATGGTGTTTAACTAATCTTAGCATAATTTTTGATTGTTAATTGATCCTCAAATCCTGGTCCAATGCCTTTTTTTTAATCTTGTTTCTAATTTGTATTTTGTTTTTTGCATTAATTATCTTTTAGTTAGTAGATTCCTTCACCATCTTTCTAATAGCTTAGCTTAGGGGAATTTGACGTAATCTTAGTGTTTGGATCTAAGTTCTTTTGTGTTTGACCCTTAAATGCTATAACGCATTACCGTGCTCTTGCAGTTTAGTGAGTTGTTAGTTGATTAAGATTTTATAAATTTTAAATTTGATTTGGTTAACCGTTAACTAAAGGCTCTCTATCAACAATATCTACCAAGTTTTGTGTTACATTGTAGCTTCACACCAAAATAGTACTATATTTTTTAAACTTCCATGAGAAGATTTGTTAGAGCTATAATTACAATAAAATATATTTTTGAGTTTTATTGAAGTTGCTCTATAGAAAAATTTTGTACAATACTTTTTAGGATAATTATAATAACTAACCAACAAAAACTATTAATTAATTTTCTAACCTCCATCTTCTTTTTAAAAACAAGAATTTTACCATTTTAACCCCCAATTTTTTTTATTATTCTCTTTTGTTCAAGGTGGGGTAAATTTGTAAAATCCTTTTCATATTTTATTGTTATTATTATTTTGGATCCCTCAAACCTAAATAATTTTTCCCTATTGTTTTCCACCAAATTCACCATAGTTTTTAATATTTTTGTCAGTCAACTTTAATATATTAATTATAAATAAAATTACAAAATGTACAAACCATTCTACACAAAAAATAATAAACTTATTCACGAAATAGATAATGCTGGTTAAAAATAGACATACTTTCAAACAAAAAAGTTGTGCAAAATTATAAGGATGGACAAATACGAAAGTTTACTTTTTTCTCTTTAGTGCTCGTCGCCGTCAAACCCTAGCCCACATATCTTACTATTTTTTCTCGCCGGCGGACGATTGACTTGTGATGTTGTCGACAAGACCCTGCGTCTTCATCTTTTTCCTCCTTACCTGCTATCCCCCTCCGACTTCATCCGATATGTGCGTGGTCTCTGTCACTCAAATCATAGATGCTTTATGGCCTCTCCTTCTTTATTGGTCGCAATAGCGGTTCATGGTCATGTGTGCTGGAGTCGCGGCGAGGGTCAAGTAGGGAGATGTGGGTGTTGGGTCGGCATTTGGTAGGAAAGTTTTTAGTTTTGCAAACTTGATTTTCCTTGTCCTGCTTTGTTTTTCTTTATCTTTTTTGTTGTGTTATATGGTTCTAAGTGGTTATCCTAATATAGGGCATTCCTCTAATCTCAATTTATCAGGAGTTAAAAATTTAGAGGAGAAGGGCATGTTTTGTCTCATCGTGTTCCTGCAAGTTTACGGCTGGTTTAAGGTTTTTCGGTATGAGATATGCTTTTCTCCAGTGGTTGTGCTCTTTATTGTTTTACTATGTAGGTGGTTTAGTGGATAGTGCGAGAGGCATTCCCTTCCTACTAGGTAGGAACGACGGGACTTGGTGTTTCCTTTGATTCTCGTAAGTGTTTTCGGGTCCTCAGTAAGTAAGTGTGAGGAGCTTCAAACTACATGTCATAGATTGCTTAAAGAGGATCCATCTACTTCGACCTGAGATGGTGGACGTCAGTGTTACTCATGGCTTCATTTAAAGTGAGAGCAATATAGTGTCATTTGCGTCTCATTCCTAATAATTCGGTTTTTGTAGCTCAACTCCATTTATCCTCCAATCGTATCCGCTTGTCTCCTAGTTAGTTTTATTTGATTAGATCATGTCTTGCTCTTATTCTAGTTTTCACCATGTTCTTTAGGATGTTTTGTTGTACTTATCTGTTTGGGCTCCAGGGGTTTTATTTTTAAACTCGTCGGTTTCTGGTTCCGGAAAGATTAATATATTTTTCGGCTTAGTATTGTATCTCTATGTATTCTCAGCTTCTAACAAAATAATCTTTCAGATGGAAAAAAGAGCATAACATCTGAGGGCTTCTCTCCAAGTCTCTCTTAACATTAAAATGTATTCTTTATGTTCTAAATTATAAGTATTTTTAGGTTTTTCCATGAAAATAACAATTTTGTCTTTTCTTTTAAAAAATTACTACTCCACAAATAAATTAAAAAATGCTTATATACTCCACGAAATATGGCTTCCTAACGACAAAATCTTTTTGGTTAATATTTTTTATATATTTAAAAATTTTAAAAATTTTTAAAAAATTTATAAATTAGAACAAAACTAAAAGTCTAAAAAGACTTATAATTCGGATAGAGAGAGAGAGTAAAAAGCTGAAAAGAAAAGAGAAAAAAGCATAAAAGTAAGATAATTTTTCTAAGAAACTATGGCAAAATAATACTGCTCCAATATTAGGTGTCACTTTTGTGTGCGATCTTATTTTATTTTCTATTTAATTTTAAGGAAATTCCATTAGATAACCATGGACCACTCATTATTTAGCTTTAAAATCTCCCAAAAAATCAATTTATTTTTTTACTCTCATTTCTATTTATTTATTTTTACAATTTGGGTTTTTTTTTGATAAAATCTCTCCAATTTTTATATAATTATTTTTTTCATTTCCAAAAATTTAACTAATCTTCCTCCTTGTAATATTAACCTAGTTAGCTCTTAATTTTAATTACACAACAAATTTATTCATATTAAATTGACGAGATACTTTTTAGAAAGAGTACACCGTTAATGATGCTCTAAAACATTAAGACCATAATTACCGCGGGTTTTTACCCGCGGTTGTTATATTTTTTAAATTAAAAAAATAAAAAAACAATTTCGTAAGAGAGGGGTGTTAAAATGCCTTTGGTAAGGACCAGTTCTTACTAGCGGTTCTTGTGTTTTTTTTGTTTTTTTTGTTTTGAGTCAGAACAATTTCATTTTCGTATCGGTTTCTGATCCGTTTTTTCGGTTTTTTTTGTTTTCCGGTATTTGGATCCGTTACATATTCATTTACGATTTTTGAAGTTTCAGATCCGTTTCAGATCTGTTTAAACTATCCCGATCGGAACCCAAAATACCTGAAAATATCGGTTTCGGTTCCGTTTCAGATTATTTTTTTGTTTTTCAGTTTTTGGATATGATAAGGATCTGTTTACGATTTTTGGAGTTTCGGATCCATTTCGGATCTGTTTAAAATATGCCGATCCGAACTCAAAATACCCGAAAATATACCCAAAAAATACCCAAAAATACCTCAATGCGTTTTATGTATTTGTTTAAAATATGTTTAATATAATTATAAAATTAAAATTTTAGTTACAAATCTTTTTTTAAAAAAATATTTTTTTTAAGAACTTCATGAGGAGTTCTACCAATAATACCATTTTTTTTTTAAGAAACTCATTAAATCTCTTAACCACATTTTAATAATTTAATATTAGGTAAAAAACCCTAAGGGGTTCTTACCATTGCATGTGCTCTAAAGGAGCAAGATTGATCTTGAGATAACGAAATCTGACATCCTAACTACAAGGCTCATAAATGTCCATTATAGCTCTCATATTTATCCCCATTACTCACTAATTGTGACATTTAGGATGTGACTCATAATGCTAAATAGCGTAATAATTTTATCTAACAATCAAATTACTATGAGTTCAGCTTATAATCCACCAATTGAGTTGAAAATTTTTAATTATTTGCGCTGGTTCCTATTTACATTGAGGTATAATAGTGCTTTTTTCTCCTTCATCGTTTTAAAAGATGAAAACACCACGCTAATTACTGTTTGTTATTCTATTTTTCTTTTCTTCCCCTTTCCACCATTTCTCTTTTTTACTTGAAGAAATTGATAAAACTAACCTAAAACAAATTTATAAAAATGAAAGTAACTCAAAACATATTTTTTAGACAAAACTAACTTTTAGAGGTAAGAAAATTACATTTAAGACCTTTATGAACAAACAAAAAAATAGAAGGGACAATTACCCTCATACCCTTAGAAGTCTGAAACAGAATCAGTAGACTTCATTTCTCTGGAAGTCTACATCTGTAATTAAACCTTGTTTTTAAGTTAAAAAATTTGAGTAAAAATGTATATCCATAAATTACATATTATCAATTAGAAGGTATATAAATTAAAATTTCATAAAATTAAGTCAATTTAAAGCAACTAATATCAATTAGGTTAGAAACAACACATGCATCCGTTTAGAAGTCTGCATCTGTAATTAAACTTTGTTTTTAAATTAAAAAATTTGAAAAAAAAAATTTGAGTAAAAATATATATCCATAAATTAAATATTATCAATTAAAAGATATATAAATTAAAATTTCACAAAATTAAGTCAATTTAAAGCAACTAGGATCAATTAGGTTAGAAACAACACATGCATCCGATGCAGACTTCTATAATTAAACCTTGTTTTTAAATTAAAAAAATTGAAAAAAATAAATTGAGTATGTATATCCATAAATTAAATCTTATCAATTACAAGGTATATAAATTAAAATTTCATAAAATTAATTATATTTAAAGAAACTAAGATCAATTAGGTTAGAGTTTAGGGTTTAAGGTTTAGGGTTTGGAGAAACAAATATGTATGGTTTGTTGTTGAGAATTTTTGTCTAAATTTTAAGGGTTGACTTTAGAACTCAAAATTTGTTTCTTATAAATGTGGTTATATATCAATTACTCAAAGTTCAAGTTAAAATCAATTATTTTTCAATTTTCTCCTAGTTATAATACAAAAATTATTATTTTTATTTACAAAAAATTAGACCACATACAAAAATTTAACATCATGAGAAAATTTTGATAACTGAAAAGTACATACGTATAACCTATAATAATTGTAAAACAAAACTACAATAACTAAATAAATATAGAATCTAAAATAAATTTGTAATAACAATAAAAAATATATAACAACTGTAAAATAAATATGTAGTTATTGTAAATAAATATGTAATCACTACACATAATTTCAAATAATAGTAAAATAAATATGTAACGACAATAAAAACAATTTGTAACAAGTGTAAAATAACTCTGTAGTATCAGTAAAAACAAATATGTAACAAATGTAAAACAAATATGTAACTACTGTAAAAAAATCTATAACAACAGTAAAATAAATTTGCAGTAAAAGGAGAAGAAATTTGTAGCAATTATGAAAACAAATATGTGAATTCGTAATTAAGGGCATTTTTGTAATTTTCCACTTCGTTTTCTACCTTCAGTCTGCGAAACTGCAACCCTAATCGCCGCCATCTACGAATGTTTGAAACAAATCTATAGCAAATGAGAACAAATTTGTAGCAAAGAAGAAACAAATACGCAAAAAATATAACTTGAGTAGAAGACAAACCAACGAGTACTCGATCCGCGATGAATTGGCGGAGAAGATGAGACGCGACGGTGAAAGATCCACGAACCCACAGTGGGAGAGCCAATAAAGATTACCCAAAACCGCGACGGAAATGTGGAAACGCGACGGAGGAGACGCGATTCGAAAGTTGAAGAGATTGTTACATTACATAGAAGATGCGAGGACTGTGACTATGACATGACAAAGACTATTACGCTTCGGAGGAGAAACGGAGGAGGAGGGGAGGAGACATTTCAAAAAAAATTTTGTGATCGATATATGTTTTTTTTTTAAGGTTTTACTAAATGATTTAAGATGATTGTTTTAATGGAGAATTAGTTACTAAAATTAATCTGAATAAATTAAATCAAAATGACATTATTGAAATAATGATGAACATTTAGATTTAATGGTCAATTGTTAAAAGATTAGAGTTAGTTTAGTAAACATGTGTTAGTATAGTAATAAACATGATTTTCAGAATTAATTTAGGTAATTTTCTCTTATTTTTTTCATTTCCAAAACTTTAACTAATCTTCCTCCTAGTAAATATTAACCTAATTAGCTCTTAATTTTAATTACACAACAAATTTTATTAATATTAAATTGATGAGATACTTTTTAGAAAGAGTATCCAGTTAGAGCATTTCCAACATATCTCTATTTTAGAGATCTCTATTATAGATAAAAAAATAAAAATATAGTTTTTGCTTTAATGTTTTACTCTATAATAGAGAAATGCTATAATTTTCTCTATAAATAGATAAATGCTATATATTTCTCTATAAATAGAGACAAATATAGTTTTTCTCTATTTATAAAGAAAATTTAAGCATTTTTCTATTTATAGAGTAGTACATTAGAACAAAAATCTCATTTCTATTTTTTTTTTTTACTATAGTAATCTTTAAAATAGAGATGTGTTGGAGATGAACTTAATGCTCTAAAACATTAAAGGAGCAAGATTGATCTTGAGATAACGAAATCTGACACATCCTAATTACACGGCTCATAAATGTCCATTATAGCTCTCATATTTATCCCCATTACTTACTAATTGTGACATTTAGGGTGTGACTCATAATGCTAAATAGCGTAATAATTTATCTAACAATCAAATTACTATGAGTTCAGCTCATAATCCACCAATTGAGTTGAAATTTTTTAATTCATTTTTAATTATTTGCGCTGGTTCCTAATTACATTGAGGTATAATAGTGCTTTTTTCTCCTTCATGGTTTTAAGAGACGAAAACATCACGCTAACTACTGTTTGTTATTCTAATTTTCTTTTATTCACCTTTCCACCATTTTTTTTGATTAATTTACAGAAATACACTTAAAAGAAAAAGAAATTTTACATTTACACATGTCTTTTAATGGTTCTCAAATATACACTTCCTATTTGCATAAAAGTCGAAAATGCCCTTTTTATCTTTTAAGAAATAAATCCTAATAGGGTTTAAGGTTTAGAGATTATGGTTTAGGGTTTAAGGTTTAGAGATTATGGTTTAGGGTTTAGGGCTTAGGGTTTAGGGTTTAATTTTTAGGGTTTAAGGTTTAGTGATTAGGGTTTAGGGTTTAGCTATTAGGGTTTAAAGTTTAAGAATTATGGTTTAGGGTTTAGGGTTTAACGTTTAGGGTTTCTTTTAGTCTAGGGGTATAATGGTCTTTTTCATTAAAAAGGGAGGTGTAAAAATAAAATTTTTTCAAGCAGGGGTATTTTTAAAAAACAGACAATACAAAGATGTATTTTTGTAAGTCTCCCTTTTCTTTTTTACTTACATTGGTTTGAAAATTCAACACCTTATTTTTTTTTTGATAAATAATTTATTTATTTCTGGATTTTTACAATGAGCAACTGCTTGAAGAGATTCAAACTGATCGATGGGGTTTATGAGCGTAAAAATATCTTTATCAATGAGTTTATCAACTAACTTTCTCAACAATCGTATTTTCAACTTTTTAACTTCATATCATTTTCTTTATCTTTCACCTAACAATTCAACACCCACTAATTTTTTATACTCTCCAATAGTTTTGTTTAATAAAATTCAACATCTTATCCATCATCTGTTTATATTAATAAAATTATCAATTAATCTAATTTAATTAAAATCATGAAATGTTAAACATTTTTTATTTATTTTATATTTAATTATTTTCTACAAATGATAAAAATCCAAATGATAAAATGCAAAATATGGATAGTCATCAAATATTATTTTTGAAAATTTCATATTATTAAAAAGTTTTACATTATAGAAAAAAATTATGAATTTTGTAGAAATAAATGATTTTTTTGTATCCAAATCAAATGAACCTAAGTCTATATTTATAGAGGACAAAAATTACGAATTTTGGTATTAAAATATAAAATAATAAATTCATTTTTATAAATAATTGAAGTTAAATAGTTAAAATAAAAAGTAAACAATTTTCAATATCCAGTTAAAAGCTGACACATCATATGTGAATCCAATTTTTTCTCTTATTCAACATGTTGACTTAATTCAACCAATTGAATCTACATAAACATTTAACATTCTTATTGGGCCATACATATTATATAAAGCCTCGTACAATATTGGCTCATATCACTTAGGGTTTCTGTTAGTTGTTCCTTGTATATATACTCGACATTGTACAAACTTGAGAGAGAAGAAAATAGTTTCACAAATTTCTACATTGTATCAGAGCTTTAAACCTAATTAAGGTTTAATTTTCAGTGATCCCGAAGTCTTTTTCTTTCAATTCTTCTCTTTGTATCGTTGCTTTCGTCGCAAGTTTTTGATAGCTATGTCGACAGATGAAGTAAACAAGGGTGCGACGGGTTCGATTGTTTCAAAAAGTGGTGATTCCACAGATGCTGGAGCTTATGCATTGTTCTCTCCGGACAATCCAGGTGCCACGATTACTTACGTGCTGCTTACGGGAGAGAATTATAACGAATGGGCCTCCGAGATGTTGAACGCTCTAAGAGCCAAAAAGAAGACGGGTTTCATTGATGACTCGATTGCCAAGCCTGATCCGGACGATCCCATGTTTGAGACATGGATTTCCGTAAACTCAATGGTGATCGGATGGTTACGTACTTTGATCACTCCTCGTGTGACGTCCACTGTTTCATTCATTACGGATGCGCGAAGCCTTTGGGATAATCTCAAAGAGAGATTTTGCATCGGAAACAAAGTACGTGTGCATCACCTGAGGATGCAGATCGCCGCTTGCTGTCAAGTAGGACAAGCCGTGATTGATTATTACGGAAAGTTAACGGCTATGTGGAAAGAGTTATACACGTACAATCCTCTGCCGAATTGTTCTTGTGGAGCAAGTATCACGTATGCAAACGAGAGAGAGGAAGAAAATGTGCATCAATTTGTAATGGGACTTGATGAGTCTCGATTTGGTAACGTGATCAATTCGATCATAGATGCGGAACCTATGCCTGATCTAGCTCAAGCATATTCACGTGTGATTCGTGAGGAGCAGAGACTGTCCTCAGTCAAGGCACGAGAAACACAGACTGAGGCTTTTGGTTTCGTCACTCGCCGTGATGTTGGAGTTGATGTCACGCAATCTGGACACACAAGAGGGGTAGTTGGTGATTCAAGTGGGATACACATGCGGCTTGATTCGGTGTCTTTGGGAAACAATGCAAAGAACAGAGACCGTAGCGGTTTACTTTGCTCACACTGCGGCAAAACAGGTCATGAGAAGGCATTTTGCTGGCAATTAGCGGGTTATCCTGAATGGGTGACCGAGAGGGCTGGTCGTGGAACAGGAGGTGGACGCGGTCGAGGAGGACGAAGTCCAGGCAATGGACGAGGAAGGGCCCACGCCACAGCGGCACATGCAACGACACACAATGCACTTACTCTTCCCGAGCTTACACCCGAGCAATGGAAGGCGATAAGTGCGTTGGCGCAAACAAAGACCAACAACACCAATCCGAATAAGCTCTCTGGTAAGCCTTTCGGTGACGTGATCATAGATACCGACACATCTCACCATATGACCGGAGATCCTTCCTTGTTACGCGATATTACGGACACCACGCCGTGTACTGTAGGTTTTGCGGATGGAAGTCGAACCATATCCACTTCCATGGGGACAATGCCTCTCACTAATGACGTCCTTCTATATGATGTTCTTTATGTTCCCAGCTTGAACTGCTCTCTTATATCGGTTTCTAAGCTTCTAAAGCAGATGAAGAATTGTTTTGTGATGTTTACCGATGCTCTTTGTGTGTTACATGACCGTTTTTCGAGGAATCTGATTGGAGCCGGTGAAGAGCGGGACGGGGTGTATTATCTCACGGATGTAGCAACGGTTCGGGTTAATAGAGTAGAAGTCAAGCATGATCAAGCTCTATGGCACAAGCGGTTGGGGCATCCGACTTTTTCGGTTCTTTCGGCTTTACCTTTTTCCAATAAAATGAAAAGTTCAACTAGCCCAAACTCATGTGATGTATGTTTTCGGGCAAAGCAAACAAGAGATTCTTTTTCAGAAAGTTTGAATTAAACAAAAGGTTGTTTTGAGCTAATACACGTTGATGTTTGGGGGCCATATCGGATCCCGTCTAGTTGCGGAGCAACGTATTTCCTCATAATAGTTGACGAATATTCACGCTTCGTTTGGATACACCTCCTGGTCACTAAGTCCGACGTCAAAGGAGTCTTGCAAAACTTTTGCGCCCATTCACATAAACAGTTTGGTAAAGACATCAAAATGATAAGAAGCGACAACGGGACGAAGTTCACTTGCATGGCTCAATTTTTCCGCGAAAATGACATAATACACCAAACATCATGTGTCTCCACACCTCACAAAATGGTCGCGTGGAGAGAAAGCACCGCCACATCCTTAATGTAGCTCGATCGCTATTATTTCAAGCGCATTTACCGATCAAGTTTTGGGGAGAAGCTGTACTTACCGCGACTCATCTCATTAACTTGACTCCATCTTCCGTGCTTGACAACCGCTCTCCACACGAAGTTCTGTTCGGTATCGCTCCTACCTATGACCATCTTCGCATCTTTGGGTCTTCATGCTATACACATCGACAATCGCATGACAAAGACAAGTTTGGAGAGCGTAGTAGGCATTGCGTTTTTCTTGGATATCCTTTCGGCAAGAAAGGATGGCGTGTTTATGATTTAGAAACCGATGAGTTCCTCGTGTCACGTGATGTTATTTTTCAAGAAGATGTGTTCCCTTACCAACAGTCATCATCGGCTTCTCCATCTTCTCCGGATTCGATTGTGGTTATTCATCATGACGACCTACCGGATGAATGCGACAAAAGGGAGTTTGATCTCATCGCCTCAAGAATCATTTGATTCACCCACTGTTACTCCAAATGAACTTCCGCTAAGTCCACATACATCTTCTCCTGCTCACACACCGCTCCCATTGCCGTCGATTACTGCCATTGCTACACCTGATCTCGCCACACCGGAACCAGAAATACAAGAACTGGGACGTGGAAAACGTGTCAGACATGCGCCAAAGAAACTTGAAGATTTCTTAGTCTACAATGTGAGCTGCCTTGATAATACACCCGACGTTTCTTCATCCGTCCCGTCAGAGAATCCGACAACGGTTCCAGGTAATACACCATACCTAATTGAGCATTACATCTCTGACGCTATATTTTCTCCTGGTCATCAAGCTTTCTTAGCATCCATTATTGTTGGGGTCGAACCAAAGGGATATAAAGAAGCCATGCGCGATAAAGTTTGATGTGATGCCATGACCACTGAGGTTGATGCTTTTAAAATCACTAACACTTGGAGCATCGTAGATCTTCCGGAAGGCAAAGAAGCTCTCGACAAGCAATTGGTTTTTAAAATAAAATATAATGCCGATGGAACCATTGAGCGCCACAAGGCTCGCTTAGTTGTGCTTGGTAATCATCAAGTCGAGGGGGAGGATTACAATGAAACCTTTGCACCAGTGGTCAAGTTTGCTACCATTCGTGGATTACTAAAGATCATTGCGGTTGAGAATTGGGAAGTACACCAGATGGATGTACAAAATGCATTTCTTCATGGCGATCTTGATGAAGAAGTGTACATGCAATTACCTTTGGGCTTTCGACATTTAGCTCTGAGAAAAGTTTGTCGTCTCCATAAATCACTTTTCGGGCTTAGGCAAGCTTCGCGATGTTGGTTTGCGAAACTCACCACAGCTTTGAATGACTACGACTTCACACAATCTTACGCCGATTATTCCTTATTCACCTACTCGCATGAAGGGGTGGAAATACGGGTCCTCATATATGTCGATGATTTGATGATTTGCGGCAACAACTCGGTCTCTCTAGTCACTTTTAAAGCATACTTGGGTGAGTGTTTTCAAATGAAAGATCTCGGAAAGCTCAAATACTTCCTTGGCCTTGAGGTAGCACGTAATAGCGAAGACATTTTTCTCTCCCAGCGCAAGTATGCGTTCGATATAGTTTCTGAGACGGGTCTTCTTGGTGCAAAACCTGAACCTTTCCCGATGGTAACCGACCACCACCTTGCTTCCGACACAAGTCCTTTTCTCGCCAATCCTTCCTAATATCGTCGCCTCATCGGACGCCTCATTTATCTACTCACCACACGTCCTGATCTATCATACTCCGTGCATCTCTTATCACAGTTTATGAAGGCTCCGCGTGAGGCTCACAGGGAAGCGGCATTACGCGTGGTACGTTATCTCAAATTCTCGGCTGGACAAGGTATTCTTTACCGCTCGGATTCTGATCTCACACTCACTGTTTATTGCGACTCTGATTGGGCCTCATGCCCTATGACACGACGTTCTTTGAACGCATATATCACATTTCTTGGTGGTTCCTCGATCACTTGGAAGACCAAGAAACAGGATACGATTTCTCGTTCATCGGCTGAGGCCGAATATCGCTCAATGCGTCTTGCTCTTGATGAGATCATTTGGCTTTGTCGTTTGTTTTCAGACCTTGGTTATCCACAGACTGGTGCGGTTTGTCTCTTTTGAGATAGTCAAGCTGCGATACATATAGCCGCCAACCTCGTATTCCACGAACGGACCAAGCACGTGGAAGCCGACTGTCATGCAGTACGTGACGCTTTTCAAGAAGGGCTTATTGAAACGGTTCATGTACGCACTGGTGATCAACTGGCGGATTTATTGACAAAAGCACTTGGACGAAAACAATTTTCTCGATTAGTCTCTAAGTTGAGCATTGTTAATTTGCATGCTCCAACTTGAGAGGGAATATTGGGCCATACATATCATATAAGGCCTCGTACAATATTGGCTCATATCACTTAGGGTTTCTGTTAATTGTTCCTTGTATATATACTCGACATTGTATAAACTTGAGAGAGTAGTAAATAGTTTCACAGATTTCTACAATTTTTATTATTTCATCTCACTTTTATTCAACAGTTGAAAGAAATGTTAGTCTTACTCCACTTGTTCACAAGTCACACCCTTAATTATATTCTCTCCCGTTTTTTAAATAATGTTTTAAGAGCAATTATTTTTGATTTAAGCGATGCTTTCGAATTTCAATACAAAATTACTACTTATTGGTATATGTATCTATTTGTATTAGAGAAATTAGGTATAGTATAAGAAAAATATATTTTTAAAAATATTTGGCCTGACACTAAAATATGGTGTGTGTAATTTTAGACAAAAACATCCTTCTGACACTTGCTGACAACGTTTGTTTTTTTAACTTGTAAGCTTTGTAATATAACTAACCAATCGCCAAATAGAGCAACTATATAGACGAATAGTATGACTATGTAAAACACTGCATATTGCCATTTCCAATATTATTTTCAAATAATTTATATCTTTTATTTTTTGATAATCTCTATAAATTTACCTCTTATGCATCTTTTATAAAGTATTTTATCTTTCACTTTTTGGTGTTTATCTTTTTCCAACAAAAAAATTTAAAAACTCGTTGCAATAGTATTGCTATTTGAAATAATTTATTACGCTATAAATTATAATAGTTCGTTACTATTTAAGATATATATATTTGTTTTGAAAACACTAGTAGAAAAAACTGGTATAGCCACGAAAAAACGTGGCTATAGGATCATAACTTTTTTCGTGGCTAAATCGTGGCAAAATTATTCATATAGCCACGATTAGCCACGAAAAGAAAAAGCTACGATCCTATAGCCGCGATTTAGCCACGAAATCTGTTGTGGCTATGACATTTTTTTTACTAGTGAAAGTTCAAAATATGACTTATATGAATAAAATCTACTATTTTTAGTGAGTTGAAAAAGTTGATTCAACATTTTATTTAAATTACACATAATGAAAATAAATGGTGTGGTATAGAAAAAAACAATAAGAAAAATAAAAAATGAAAATGATCAAATGACATGTGAATTGGAGGGATTTTAGGGGGAGGGGGGGGGGAATTCCTAACGTTTGAAATAAGAAAAGGTGGTATATATTCTCAACTATTGTTTGGATATTAGAAAATTTCATCTTTATGTGGAGTATGATTTTTTATTACTTGAATTAGCTTTGGATAATGATACTTTGATAAAAAAAAGATAAATTAAATATTCCCTCTGTTCCTTTAAAATAGAAGTTTTAGATTTTTCACACATATTAAAAAATAGTTAATACACAACAATAATTGTCTTGTTTTTATACAAAAAAAAAATTATCTATAGCTTTCAACCAATAGTTTGAGTTAAAACTTCTTAAATTTAACAATTTATTATCATTAACTGCATAGAAAATCTAAAAAATATATCTTTGCGAAACAAATTTTTTTCCCAAAACTTCTATCTTCACGAAACCGAGAGAATAAAAGTTAGAGATTTATTAGTCTATGTGCAAAAACCTTAAACACCAACGAATATGAAACATATGGGGCAGTAATTAGAAGTTGTTACTAACAATTGTCCCACTCATTTATTAATTGAAAGAGAAAAAGTCAAATCAATTAAGTTTCTAACTTTCAACAATGAGCTTAATAACACTTTATTTTAATGATGGTTGATGCTAACAACGAAAACAAAATATGTGGTTAGAATAATCAATACTATAATAATACGAGTGTCTCTTCAATGTGATGACACATAAATATTTTTATGCTTTTAGAAGATGATACCTAATAAAAATAAATTAATTTAAGAACCAATAAATCATTCATGCTTTGTTTTTTTCTCTAATCAACACATTCATGTATAGTAATTAATTGCTATTATTCATTAATAAATGTTTATTATTTTTTAACCTCATAAATGTTTATTATTAAACATGACATTATTAAATGAAATATTTCAATATTGAATGAGAAGGTTGGATAAAAGCTTGATATTTGCATATTTAAGTTGGAATATTACGAAACCCATTAGATCACGCAATATATTGCAACGATCGTTCTACGGGAAGGTATATTTCAATCATATTTTTTATCGGTTGTCTAGCTTGGTTGCACGACCATTTTCGAAAACAAAAATAAGTTTATCATCCGGTTTTATCTTCTTTAGATTTATAAATGTGTTTTTTTATTTCTGGAATGTTTTGATCAATTTTATTACTTTGTTATTCTATTTTTGATGAGTCATAAAATTCCAAACTAAGAAAACGAATCATCATTAATTGATTCAAGTTTTGTTACATGCTTTAGTATTCAACATTTTATTTTGTATTCAAAATCTATTTACCTTTTTATTTAAAAAAATTGTATAATACTTCGTGTGCCTTACAAACGTTTTAGGTTATACTTTGTGTAGTTGACAAATATTTTTCAAATTTATTCACAAACGTTTTAGGTTGTGGCGATATATTCTTCGTCGCACACGTAAAAATGAAATTATCTCAAAATAGGTACTCGCAAAATAAAAAAAATCTTAGACAGTAAATTATATTATTGTTAGAAACTTTGTAACATCCACCGCAGACAGACCCAAGGATAAACATCCACCGCAAACAGATCCAATAGTGGCAAAGCGTTGGAAGCTTGCATCGCAGGTAAAAAGGTAGGCAAAGTAGGCAGCGACGAGAAGGTAGGCATTAGAAGAGGCATGATATCCCACACCCGTTGAGCATACACACATTGCAAAAGAACGTGATCAACCGTTTCTGGAGATCCACACCTCGGACATGCCACGTCACCAATTACTCCGCGAGAATGAAGGGCATTGCGGACTGGTAAGGCACCACACATAACTTTCCACAAAAAAGTCTGAATCCTAGGAAGAGTTTTAACATGCCAAACATTCTTCATCCAATTAAAGCTCTCAGGATAGGAGGGCAAATCACGGGAGGCAAGTAGAGAGTACCCACTCTTGCAAGAGTATTTTCCGTTCTTATTAAATAACCAGACAAGAGAATCTCGCCTAGAAGAGGAACCCAAAACTAGATTCGAAATGAGCGAGGAATAATGATGTAAACCTCGATGATAACCTCCAATTCCACTGACCAGTTTGTGGGACATTAGATCTGAAACACGAAGGTCATGCTGCTCCCAAGGGGCTGGTCCCATCACAGCCGGAGGAGTCGAGAATGGTTTTTAGATAACAAAATATCGAGAATCAAAATAATCGAGCGAAGCCAAAAGCCTGAAGGGAGGTATATTGAGTCGTTAGTGAAGATTTGATTTTTGATGAGTTTTTATAAGATTTGTGAGGAGATTATAGAAGTTTATTGTGATTAGTTATTGCAATTCCACCTAAAATCATGTGATAGAATTTTTATATACCTCATAAGAAAATTTCACTCAAATATTTTAAAGTCACTTAAAATATTTTCAATAGCTGTGGATTTGAAAGGACAATTAAAAATCATTATTCCAAATAACAATGAATTTTGATTTATTTTTAAAATTCTTGTTTGAATAACCTGAGATTTCAGATTTTAATACAAATCTCTTCAAATTATTGATTGAATAGTGTCCACTCCTATTTTTATATATTAAGTATGAGGTAAATTTGCATGAGATTAAAAGTTGGTATAATTGAGTACAAATATACCCTTAACAATTTAATTTAATTAGTCACAATATTATCATTAATAAATTAATTTATAAAATAAATATATAAACAAAATATTTAAATAATTTACTTGTTTAAAAATAGAGGCTAAGTACAAGAGTAACATTAAAGAGATCTTTAAAGAACAAAGAAAATTTTCTAAAAGAAAAAACAAAAAGTTATTTAAAAATATAAAAACAAATTTGAAATGGAAATTTATCAACTTGCCAAAAGATTCACCCAAATTTAATATGTTTAAAATATTTAACAATAATGTTTTAAATATTTTATTTAGCCCTTTTAAATATGACATAAGATAAATTCATCTTTAAACAAACTAACTTAAAAAGTTAGATTTACATTACCCAAAAAAATGAATCATACTATTTACATTAAATTTACTTATACTTAAATAATTTTGAAAATATTAGAAATTTAATAAATTATCGCATCATAAATGAAGATTTTTAGAATTAATATTATTTGGCTTATAGACTTTATCGGGGTCAAATGTCAAAAATAAACTTTATTATGCATGAACAATTTACTATGCAAGACAGATATAATACCCATCTTTTTTTCTCAACAGACAGATATAATACTTATCATGAATAATAAATTCGTAAGTTAATAAAATTATAGTATTAAATTATTAAATTTACCAATATTTACAAAAAAATTTTTTACCTGTATCATATGTAGACAAATTAACTAGTTCTACTAATAACTTTATTTTTTTTGTTTACCTAATGTTTTTGTTTATGGAAGCCAAAAACAAAACAATGGTCTTTTTATTAACGAGCAAAACATCTTATCTATTAAAATAGAAGTGCACAACTTTTTCATGTGTGATTTTTAAATTAAACAAATCTTAGTAATTTTATTATATATATCTAATAAATATCTTTAAATATGAATAACAATGGAATATTCCAATATCTTTTTCACCTAATTATTACAATATAAATATTTTTAATATAAAATTTGTTTCAAAAATAAAATAAAAATTTGTAAAGTGATAAAATTTAAAATAAACTGCAAAATTTATAAAAGATAATTTATATAAGCTATATAAATTTAAGTCATCTGATATTTTTTTTAAAAAAATACTCCTTTTGTTTCACGACATTTCTGCATTATCCGAACTGAAATCATATCTGAATATGTATTGGTGCCTGAGAAAACGTGAAAGATCCGAAAATCCCAAACCTAAACTCGAATATGAGATTCAAAATAACTGAAAAAATTAAAAATTTTGAACTTGAACCCGAACCTGAAATTCGAAATAACCAAAAATACCGAATTCGAGGATCAATCATACATTTAATACAAATCCCACACCTAAACTTGAATATGAGATTCGAAAAAAAATTTTGAACTTGAATCCGAACCTGAAATTCGAAATAACCAAAAATCCCGAATTCGATCCTCGGAAAATCTAAGCATAATCAATCATACACTTAATACATAAAAATCAAAAGACACATGCTCGGTTGTACGAGTCGAACTCTAGTTGGTTATTAAAAGCAAAACATTGGTTACTAAACATGAGGGAGACTGATCATGGAAATGACCCTTAAGGTTTAGTGGTGGGTCATACTACTCATACCCAACCAAAAATACCAAATCACCAAATTAATATTTCATCTATATTTCAGAGGTGTTAATTGCACCCCAGCCCCTACTTATTCATTGACAATCTCCCACATGATTGGGATCTTTGGGTCCCATTGAGGCCAAGTGTGCTACGTATCATAGATTTCATTTTCCCACAGGATTTAGATCTTTAGGCTGAGATGTCACTAGTCTTGGCAAGCTTGTGGTTCAGACAAACTTGGATGTTCCAAGTAAAGCTGCAAGCAGAGTGGCTCGCTGTTCAAAGACTTGACCGGAGTTATAACTGGCGGCTTCTCCCAGAGCTTTGTGTCTGTTGGAATCCATAGCTCTCCTTCTTTGCTTGAACCCACTTCAGGAAGTGACCTCATATAAGCCGTTACCTCCCATCTACAATCTACTTTTTTGTGTGGGACGGATAAAAAAAAAGCTTTAAAACATAGGAACATTGCTATTAAGAAAAGAGAAAGTGGCATATTAGGTTGTAGTTTACTTTGGGGAAGAGGCTTGGCAAGGGATTTTGAGACGGAAAGCTTGATTAGAAAGGACCTAAGCGCGAATTCCAATTGACCCTCTTCAACTAAACCAGAGCAAGATGGGTTAATCGTGAGCTTGAAGATGAACCTCTCCACAGGAACATTATCCTCATTGAAAAACATGACTGCTACTCTTTCAACAATGCCCTGTTCCAGTAAAGCAACACCGACAACAAACATTGTTCACGTTTCATTGACCTTTTGTGTTTACCAGAACAATTGCTGGAAATGACTAAAGAAACAAAAGGCATCTTTGGATGCGACTTTTCTTGAATCGTGGAAAAGATGTGCCTTCTACATTAATCGATGCACAAAGATTAGAGATTGCAATAGTATGAAAGTGTATGCTAAATTGCGAACATCGAAAACAAAAGCAAATCTTTAAAATTACAGGATCAGAGCATCAAGATTGCAGATTTCACACACAGATTGTATACTTAAATTGAACGAAAGACGAGGGTTTTGATCAAATGAATTTGGAACCTTTTCGATAAAAGGAAGTAGTCCAGAAGCAGCAGAGTGAATATAGTCGCGTAGCTCAGGATGTCTTGCTCTTTGCACAACCACATTCATATATCTCCGCCTTTCAAACGCCGCTTCACAAAATCCACAAAGATCAAATCAATTGCTCATAGATGAATGAAATCAAGAACGAAACTAAAACACAATCAACACAAAATCGCTTTTAACTCACCAGATGGGTAATAACCTTTCAGGAAAACAATCATTGTGATGGCTACTTCCAAAAATTCCACTAGAGTACGAGTGACTTCTCCTGAACAAAACCCAAAAAAATCACGCATAGTACTATCATCATACAGTACTTAGTGAGATTCAAAATTAAAAACCAGAAACTTACCAAACTGATTATTTTCTTTCAGATTCATCGTTAACGTCTCTCAATCGCAAAAACTGAGACTTACTCTGCAATTTTCGCCGTCGACGGCGTCGTGCGGTGGCCTCGCCGTGAAAACCTGAATCGTTCTTCTTCTTCTTCTTCCTCAAGATATTTACGCACGTGACAAGCACGTGACTCTTTAATGGCCCAATTAATTTGAAACTAATAGGCCCATTTAATTTTATCTCAGGCCCAAGTTAGTTTCTTCGTTAGTATCTCTCGCCGGAAAAGTTTCTGTCACGCGACACCGATTCAAGAGACGATCTCTTTTGTTCTTTGATCTTTGCTTCTGAGATCCCATCGCTTCTTGGGTTCGTTCTCTTATCTGAAAATCGCAATTTGAGTTGGTTTCTATTTGAATGTTCTGGTGAATCAATCGGTAAAAGTGATTGAAAGTAAGTTCGTGGTGAGCTTTTAGGGAAAGAGGATACGATGGGGAAGAGAGGAAGAGCTTGTGTTGTGGTACTTGGAGATCTTGGTCGTAGTCCTCGGATGCAATATCATGCTCTTTCTCTTGCTCGTCAGGTTCCTCCATTGTTGCATTTGTAATCTGAGTATTTAATTGGATCATTTCAAAATTATGATTTGTTACTTTGAACTTCAGGCATCATTTCAAGTAGACGTTGTTGCATATGGAGGTAAAGATTTCTTCCTATTTTTTGTATTTAAACAGTGTTCTTGGTGAATCATGACTGCATTGTTGAAAAATGTTTTCAAAATTGATGATTAGGTTCTTTACCTCATGAAGCTGTTTTAAAGCACCCATCAATCCATATCCATACAATGGTATTCCACAATCAACTCCTCGGTTATAAACGACTAAAAGTCCCGACACTTATGATCATCGATTTGTTTTTGTTTACGGCTAAAACAGGCGCAGCCTCGATTTATTCAACTCTTGCCAAAGTTGTTTTATCCTGTAACTCTATTGCTCAAGGCATTTCTTCAGTTTACTATGTTGCTCTGGTTTTTGTTCGTAAAAGTACCAGCACCTGACCTTTTCTTGGTCCAGGTAAAATCTTTTTTGTTCTTCACATTTGGAGATTTTCAGTTTTTTGTTCCTTGTGGAATTTTCAGAAGTTGTTATTTCTGCAGAATCCTCCTTCAGTTCCAACACTAGTTGCTGTTAAGTGGGCAAGTTCATGGAGGCGTGCAGCATTTGTCGTAGATTGGCATAACTTTGGATATACGTTGTTGGCATTGTCTTTAGGAAGAAACAATGTCTTTGTATCCTTATACCGATGGTATATATACAACTATCTATGTAATGGCTTAAACTATCTATGGAGCTTCTTTAACTCTAAAAGTGAATTGATACTCTTTGTATGCGTTAGGCTTGAGAAGCACTATGGAAAGATGGCAACAGCTTCTCTATGTGTGACAAAAGCAATGCAACATGAGCTGGATCAGAATTGGGGAGTAAGGTGAGATGAAAATGCTCAGCGATTATAACTCATAACAATTTGTTTTAGAGGTAAAATGAATGTTGTGATTGTAATTTTGTATGCAATAATGTTCTAAATTGAAACAGAGCCAGTGTGTTGTACGATCAGCCTCCTGAGTTTTTCCGTCCTGCTTCGTTTGAAGAAAGGCACGAGGTTAGCTGGTCTATCGTCCTTTTTAGATTAGTTTTGCAAATCACTTTCGGTCGGGGGTAGAATCTTGTTTTGGCTATAATGGAAAATTTGGTTACTTCTTTAGTTGTTTTGCCGATTGAAGAAAGATCTTTGCCACCCAACTGGTGTCTATGATTTTATCAGTGAAGGTATCTTCTTTTAAATTAAAAAAAGGTTCATGTTCTGATTCGCTTTGACTTTCTCCATTCAGTCTGATTCCATATCTTTTAACCCAAATGTAGAATTGGAGAAGCAAGATTTGAATGAAACCCTTTTTACTACCAAATTTAATACCGACATTTCTCTTAAGCCAAATAGACCAGCACTTGTTGTGAGCAGTACAAGCTGGTGAGGACACATTATTATTCTTTGTGCACTTTCACTATTGTGGCACCATCCTTCTGTGACATTGAATACTAGAACATGAACTTTTCAGGACCCCTGATGAAAATTTTGGTATCCTATTGGAAGCCGCAGTGATGTATGATAGGCGTGTTGCTGCAAGATCAAAAGGAAGTGATACAGCAGATGATGTAGAAGAGCAACACTTTTATCCCAATTTGTTGTTCATCATTACAGGTAAAGCTGGTTTAGTTCTTGTTTACAACACAAAATAGTTTGCTGTTTCTGTTTTTGATCATGAACTATATACACTGCCCATGAAGGCAAAGGACCCGAAAAGGAGAAGTACGAGGAACAAATCAAGCGACTAAACCTCAAACATGTGGCATTCCGTACAATGTGGCTCGCAGCTGAAGATTACCCATTGCTTTTAGGTTCTGCAGATCTCGGCGTTTGCTTACACACTTCCTCGTCGGGTTTAGACCTACCGATGAAAGTAAGTTCATTATAAATGAGCTCATATGTGCTAATAAGTTTATGACATAAGACTTGATTTTCCATTTTACCTACTGGTTACCGATGTTTGATGTTTTAGGTTGTTGATATGTTTGGCTGTGGCCTCCCAGTTTGCTCAGTTTCCTACTCATGGTAAATAATCAGCGACTTTCTTTATTGTGACGAACAAAGACTATTCTTTTAATCCTTCAAACTTTCGTGAAGCATTCAAGAACTCGTCAAAGATGGGAAGAACGGACTCTTGTTTTCATCTTCATCAGAATTAGCAGATCAATTATTGGTAAGCAACTTCTTGTCTTTCTTTTAAAGACAACTTTAAGCTAATCAACACGCCTAAAGTTCTTTATGTTCTGTTTTCCTAAATCAGATTCTCTTCAAGGGGTTTCCCCAGAATTGTGACGCACTAATGTCGCTTAAAGCGGGTGCAGTGGAAACTGGTTCTTCGGGTCGATGGGCTACAGAATGGGAGGATTGTGCAAAACCTTTGATTACTCAGGCAAAATTCCTAGCTCACTCTGTCTCACACACTTACTTTTATTGTTGTGCTCTTTCTCATAAGATGTCTGATTCATGCAGGTCGTGTCTCAAATAACGGATTAATGAAAGAGAAAGCTACACATCCGTGGGGTTTGCTTAAGAGCTTTTTCGCAAGATTGTAGATTTAAAATTTTATGTACACAATCGTATAGATCACAAGATTTTGTCTAAATACTCACAATAGTATGATTCCAAAAAGATTTTGGCATGAGTTTGTACGAACGAGAGAAAGATATCATAATCTCAAATGGCCAAAAGTCACGATCTATTGTTCACGTTTAAACATTGAAAAACTGAAGAAACCTCTGAACACTCCTCTAAATAAAATCACATTTTAAAGAAAAGACGGCTTACGTCTTGATGTTCGAATCCATTTCCACATTTTGTTTTCCCTCAGTGCTTGTGATTTTGTAGTCTGAGAGAAATCGTGCGAATCGGATAAAAGAACCCTTGTGAATTTTAGCAAATGGACTTACTTTGCCTTTGTCTTAGATTTCTTTAGAAGACTGGAAGTTCTGAACTCCGCATCGTCCCTAATGAAGCTCCACCAGAGGATGGTTAAGGGAATCGTCGCAGCGTGCCAGATCGAGTGAGCATCAAAGTAGCCTTCATATGGAGGAAAATCATATATCTCTAGAAGCATGGATAAGCCACCGACAATCACAACCACCCATAGTTTCCAATTAGAAGGATGGCTCGAGACAACAGCCCATCTTGCCCAAAGTAAAAGCTGAGTGACTCCCATGGCCACACAGACAATCATGTTCCAACCTGTAAACAACATTCAATACCGGTGAGTTCACCGAGACTGCATGGAAAACATACTGACTCGATTTGATATAAGGGGAAAGAGTTTGCAATGTACCATAGTCGAGTTTGTAGAAATTAATGTATAGTATATGGGTGGTAACGAAAGCTAGTATTGGAGCGGATACCATGACTCTTGTAGCCTCGACCCGAACATCAAAGGTTCTTAAGATGGCTAAGATGAGTGAGAATCCGAGAAGAGCTACTGCGGATGAGTAGTCCAACCTCTCTGTGAGGTCAACATCCCTGAGAATCGTAGAGACGAATAAGTAGAAAATTATATGATATATGAAGCACAATTTTGGAAGATTTGAGCAAAGGCGTCGATGATTACCGACTGTGAAAAACAGCACTCCAGAACCAAGAGTTCATGGACAGAAGACCGTAGATATGCCACAAACCGACATACTCATAGTATGCCGTCTTATCTTGTTTCAGAGGCAACTTATAGTATAGTGTAATGAAGAAGGAAAGCCAACCATGGAAATGCATCGCTAGGTTGAGCACAGAGAAAGCAACAGAAGCAGGCTCCTAATAATGAACAAGTTCAATCAAATTGCGTGTTCTACCTAATTTTGGACGAAAGTAGAACTGATTGAAGAAAAAAGTAGCTGTCGAGGTGAAAAAGTCTGACCTGAATTCCAAGAACACGCTTGAAGGGCCATTTACCATGATACTTGACCGGGACTTGACCAAGGGTTTCCCTTTCTCTCTCTCTGTTAACCATACAGTGATAACGGCAATCACCTTGACAACCCCACTTTTTCCATTGTAAATACAGAGGTTCTTGTGTGTACCATGGACCACTGGTGGATGACGAATTGCACTGAGGAAAACAATCTTGCCCAACACAACCACTCATCTCACATTCAGCAACGCATGTCCTGAGACAGATAATTCGTAACGTCCGTGAGCCAGATACTGCTAGCATCCCATCTACTACTACTAAGAATACCAAGTTCGTGCTAGCAACTCAAAGAACCCATAAGGCTATCTTGAATGTAAACTCTAACATTACAAACCAAGCTAGACAAGCTCTATATGAATACTAAAGAAGCTGGTAAACAATAATACCTGTAAGTAGGATCGACATCGCCAGCACTAGCATATGAAATACCGAAAAGGCACGACAACACTAGAAATAGGGATGTCCAGTGGTGGACTGCCATCTGAGCAGATCAACAAACTTGAACCTGCCGTGAAAAAGTATGTACGAATCAGAAAATCAATAAACCATAAGAAGATCTTCTGATGACTATCCCAAGTACTGAAAAAAGGAAGTGATCAATCTGGTGAATGAAATTCCCACACATATCACAAAATTAAGCAATGTTTAAACTCGAAAGACTTTCAGAGTTGAATCTCTTCGTCAACGATCCGGTTTTCTGTGACGAAACGCTTAAACTTCCAGATTCCTAGTAAAACTAATCGTAGGCTTTCCAGATTCGATCAGATTTTCTATAAAAACTCAGAAAGTCAATCAAATTCAGAGCCTAAACCTTCAAAGATCTAGCGATTTCGCAAGAGAAACACAAAGCTATGAACGGATCAGATATATTCGAGCAGATCAGAGAGAATACCTCACGAGTCTTCTGGTCTTCGCGACTAAGCTGTGATATTGCTATGAGAACCACAATGTATTAGACGGAGAAGAAGAAGAAGCAAGAGCACGTGTTTTATTTCCTTTACACAAAACGACGCGTTTCTCATGTTTTTCCTCTTTTTTTTTTTTGCTTTCTTTTTTAACAAGATTACTTCTACCATAATTTGTTTCCAAAATTAACTAAATTTTCGTATTTATCTACAAGATTACTTCTACCATAATTTGAACAAAAGTGGTTGGTTATTAATTTCATTATAAGTTTATCTTAACTTTTCAAAATTAACTAAACCCTTTTCAAAATTAACTAAACCCTTGCCACTAAAACCAAATGGTAAGAGACATATTGATCATGCTTACTGCTAACAGGAATTTGACGATGCTAGTGTGCTCTCTTGACATATACTATCAATGTTCGTGACAGTCGAATGTCACCGTCTGATCTCGATTTCTTTAGAGCATTTCCAATCCACCTCTATTTTAGAAATGGAGATAATGATTTTGCTCCAATGTGTTCCTCTATAATAGAAGAATGCTATATTTGCCTCTATAAATAGAAGAATGTTATATTTGCCTCTATTTTTGGAGAAAAAATAGCATTACTCTATTTATAGAGACAAATATAACATTTCTCTATTATAGAAAACACATTGGAGTAAAATCTCCATCTCTATTTTTTTCTCTATTATAGAGATCTCTAAAATAGAGTGGGTTGAAGATGGTCTTACTCGAACCACAAGATTTGACCCATGTGAATTTGGTGTCTAAAGCTAAAAAAGGGTGAACTTTTTTCATCATAAAAAAAGTGAGAGGAGTGGTTGCACCACCTCTGCTATCATCTCACATAACCAGGGTTCAAACGCGTCCTCTAATAAAAGAAACTACTTGCCATTAGGCTAGATGACAAAAAAAAAACTATTTAATTTTGTAGGAGAGAAAAAATGTTTTACAAAACACCTCCTCTTGCAAAAAAAAAGAGAATTATATAATAATTTCAATTTTTGAAGTTAAAAAATTTAAATAATAGAAAGTTTTGGGTTATCTATATATATATTATATAAGAAGTCATTTTGTTACGTGGCGAGCTCACGAAATTTCTGGATGACGTGTCGAAATTTTAGAGCTTTCTACTTTTGTATTTTGTTTTAAAACAATTCGCTATTTGCTTACGTGTTATGTGCTGATTGGCTCTCAGTAAATATTTGCTTTAAAAAAAAATCCGCATCCGTTATTGACGAAATTACCCCTACTCGAAATTGCAATAATTTTTTTTAAAAAAAGACACAATAAAGATTCGATCACAGACGAAAAAGACACCCTAATTAACATCCTATAAATATATACCTCAAGAAGGTTCGCCAACCATCTCTAATGAAAGACCCACTGTTCGACATGGAGGACATCCACCTAGAGTTTGTGATATAGATTTTGTTTTTTTCTTTTAGTTTTTTTGTTTGTTTGTATCGTGATACAAGATCATGTTTTCTCTCCTCAAAGGTTTTTGGAGATCCATCTTCAAATGAAAGATTAACTCGCAACAAAGTTACTTCGTTAGTTCACTGAGGTTAATGTTTGACAAGTATATTTTTTGGTTAATATTTCTAGGGATTTATCTTGTGGTATGTGTCTGTGGCACGTTCTAGATTCAGTTTTTGTATCTCTTTGTTGGAGATTTAAGTTTTTTGAATTTAGACAAATTTGTAGGAAATATTCATCGGAGGATTACACAAAAACACCACTAATAGTAAGTGTCTCGATCTCCCTTCTACTAATATGTGTTTTATTGCTCATGTTTGAATTTGTTTACTGTACTTGAGTTCAATAAGCATTTTGAGAAGGACAGGAGATTACAGATTATGTAATATGCGAGATCGACATATTGGACAATCTAGAGGTTTTGGTTTCATTACTTTTGCTGATCCTTCTGTAGGTGTTAAAGTTATCGAAAATAATCATATCATCAATGGCAAACAGATCTCATTAGTATGATGAATACTAATCGGGCAGTTGTCTACAGATTTAGGTCCAGATTTGGGTCCAGATTTGCAAAATCAACATCATCAAAGAGTGCTCCCATCACTTGCTGCTGCCATGGATGATTTTCAGAATCCACGAGTGCAGGCTAGATATACCATACCAGTGGATAATATATTTTCTAAGCAGTACCTTGTGACTTAGCATCTCGTTAGCGCGCAGGCTCATGTTGCGTCTGCAATACTCAACTTCAGTGAGAATTGTACACCCGAAATATTGGCACCTTATTAAGACGGAGTTGTGAGCAAGTTGCTTGTGCTGCTACAAGTAAGCGATTGTGAATATTTCTTTCTTAAAATAACTAACTAAAAAGTAGCAAACGTTTTTGCACATGAGTGTTAAACAGCTGAGGTCAAGATTTCCTCCCATACATGAGTGTGAAAATGCCTCCTTTGCTTCAGTCAGCTCAACTCAAACCAGATGTAACAATTACCTGCAAATTCAGAGAACGAAGCTGAGTATTCTGATGATGAAAGGTTCAACTCTTGACACTTCAATCAATTATTACGACGTGTCGTGCTTGTATATATAAGTTATGATATCCTTAGATACCTTTCTTTGTTCGTTTGTTGTATAAGTATCGAACAAGACATATAGTTCTTTGTGAAAAATGCATTTGATCTCTCGGTGTTATTATATTTCCCCTCCCTGTCAAAATAGTTAGTTGTTTCATTTACAAATCTTAGCTATTGTAGCCAATTAAGGTTTGCAAGAGTTAATTAGTGTGAAGTGGACAAGAAATGCATAATCTACGTTGAGACAGAGCGAGTATGAGTTTGTCATGCATGAATGTGAGTATGAGTTTGTCATGCATGAATGTGAGTCTGAGTGAATACATGAATTATAATACCAATTATAAACTTAAAAATATTATAAATTTTTTATGTCAGTGCAAGGCACGGACCATCAACTAGTTCTTTATAATTACCAAAAAAATATTGATGTTCACTTAAATATACTTTCTTATGAAAAAATTGTGTTCGTTTAAAAACTTGAACTCACAATCTCTCTAACTAACGATACCATCGGTATCGTTTTCGTATGTGTTGCCTCTAAATTGTATATAAATATACACCTAAAGCCCTAACTTATGAACTTCAGGCTAGGGCTGGGCGTAGGAGGTCCCATTTGGATTCATGTCGGCTTCATTTCAGGTACGGATTTCCGGATTAATGATTTTAAAATTCATTCGGGTTTTTGAAAAGTTCGGGTCGCATTTGGTTCAGATTTTCTTAAATTCAAGTCGGCTTTTGTAAAATTATTTAAACTTGGGTAGAATCGATAATTTTTTGGATTCATGTATTTTTGGGTTTTTCAGGTTCGAATTCGAGTTTTTTCGGATTTCTCTATTTTTATTGGTTTTTTTGGTTTTTATCGGGGTTCTTTTTCGGGTTCAGATTCTGTTCAGGGTATTTTGATTTTTCGGGTGTTTCGAGGTTTGGGTTCTGGTTCGATTAGAGATTTTTCGGATTAACAGAAGCTAGTATATGAATATGAAGGTAGATGTATGTATATGTGTGCGCAAATGTTCGGGACACCCATATATTACTTCGGGTTTCGGGTTCGTTTCTGGTAAACCCGAAAACTCAAACAAGTTTGACATGAAATCTGATCAGGTTTTCCTAGGTAATGGTTCGGGTTCGGATGCAGGTTTTCAAGTCAGTTCGATTCAAGTTATTGAATGCTCAAGCCTTTTTCAGGCACCTGTATAAGGTCCGGAGTGTTGAGCAATTCACTCGTGGACCAAAATTAATGAGAAAACAGAAAAGGACGGGGTATAAATTATTCATATGCGTACATCATAAATAAAAATTGTGAAATGGTGATATAAGTTTCCTAGGTTCAAACCCAAAAGAGAAGCGATTCACATAGCATAATCACGTAAGGGCTCAGAATATTCAGTGTATGGTTGGACGTTCTGATATCCGACCAGGTTCAGATTGGGTTCGATTTCGAGTCCCGAACTCCAGCCCTACAATACCCTTTCAGTATTTTTAATTTTAGGTTCAGGTTCAGTTCAGGTAGATGCGGGTTCGAATAATTTTAGATCGGGTACTTCAGGGTTTTTTTTTTTGCATATTTTGGGGGTTTTTCAAGTATTTTTGATATTTCAGGTATTTAAGATATTTTGGATATTTCGGATAGGTCGGGTTTTTATCAAATATTTTCTGTAATTTGAGGGTATTTTTTAGCATTTTATTGGATATTTCGTATATTTTTCAGGTATTTGGATATCTTCCCATAATTATTCGAGTTTTGAGTTTGGATTCGGGTTTGGGTTTTTGATTCCCGTTCAGATCGGGTCAAATTGGGATCGGGTTTGATTTGGGTATTTCAGATAGGGTTCGAATTCAGATTTCAGGTAAAATGTCCAACCCTGATTTGGTTAAGCCTAATAAGCTTAAATAAACGAGTTTGGCTAATGGAACAAGAAGAAGCCCAAGAAGAGTTATAACAGAGAGAGAGAGAGAGAGAGAGAGAGAAAGTCCAGGATTGAAGAAAAGAATCTCTAACTAACTCTGTTTTCATTAGGGGTGAGGAAAAAACCGAAGCCGAAAAATCGAACCGAAAAAAACAATATGGAACTGAACCCAACAAAAATATCCGAACAAGTTTTGTTTTACAGTATTTTGGCTATTGGATATTATCTGAAACGAACTCGAATAGGTACCCGAAAAAACCCAAAATTCCTGGAAACCCGAAAAATCCCGAACCAAACCCGAATCTAAATTTGAATCCAAATAAGTATCCAAAATTACTTGAAAATCCAAAAAAATATCTAAAATAAGAATCTAAAATTTGAATTAGTAACTCAAATACTTAATTTCACGTTCATATTAGGTATTTAGTCATACATTATTCATATTTATATGTTTTATACAATTCTTATTTTATAATTTTTTTGAAAAGTTCAAGGTAAATTTGGATTTTTGAATATTTTAGATAATTTGACCGGGTACCCGAACCCGAACCGAATTTCTGTATAAAAGTCCGAACGGGGCTTACATTTATTACTCCAAAAATTCGAAACTTGAATGAACCCGAAAATAATACGAACGCCCACCCCTAGTTTTCAAGTTAAGAGGCTTTGATTGGTATCATGCAATATCAAAGTTGAGTTGTTGTTGATGTTGTAATTTGAAATAATTTGCAGTAAAAAAAATGTAGTATGATCTGCAGAATGATGGTGAATTTGCTGTGAAAATATGAGTGTTATCATTTTTATCAAAACAACTGACCGGTATGATGTATAAGTTGCAGTGTATGTTATTAATAAATTAAAGTTAAACTATTTCATAATTATTATAATACTAATAGAAAATCATACAAGTATTAACATAACAAACTAAAAATCAGAAAAAGAATAATAAAGACTAATGAAAATCATTCCATATCATATATGCAATTTCATCATGTACATTATTCATATATTGACCATCAGTTGTTGCCTTTTCTTTTTCGAGTCGACAAACGTAAAAATCATTGGCAATTAATAAAAAAAGAATCTTTGACCAATCTAAAACAAGGTTTTGTAAAATATTTTTTATGAGTATAAATAAAAAATTAAAAACTATTAATAAAATAAATTGTAACATTCTCGAAAAATATAAAAACAGCAAAAAAGAAATTCAGCTTCTACTTCATCCTATTTTAAAATATTTTTTATGCGTATAAATAAAAAAATTAAAAACTATTAACAAAATAAATTGTAACATTCTTGAAAAATATAAAAAGCAAAAAAAAAAAAAAAAACAGCTTCTACTTCATCTTATTTTCTTTGATTGGTAACATAAGTTACCATACATTAAAGTTGAGTTATGGGATAACTCAAAGTTAACTCAAAAATGTTACCAATCATGAAGTAAATTAATTTTTATGAATTTGAGTTTGAATTATGAAGAGTTAAAGATGATTGACAATTTTGAGTTACGCTCTTTGTTAAAATGATAACTCAAAAGATAACTCAACATCAAAGAAAATAGGACGAAGTAGAAGTTGATTTTTTTTTTTGGCTTTTTCTTATATTTTTCGAGAGTTTTAAAATATTTTGTTAGTATTTTTTATTTCTTTATTTTGTACACATAAAAAATATTTTTGAAATCTTGTTTTAGTTTGATCAAAGATTCTTTATTTGTAAATTTCCAATGATTATTACGTTTGCTTCTCAACAAGCAAACTTAATTTTTGATTTTATTTTATTTTTAATTTTTTAAATATCTAACATCATTTTTTATGGTTCAACTTATAAATAGATAACTTTAGTGATAGTTCTTCCTTATAAATATATACATCCATTAGTGAGAATTTATGGTATGATTTTTGATTCAATTTGTGAACATGGTTTATGATTCATTAATTTTTATTTTTCTGATTATATTACCAAATCTTTTGATGAAGATGTCTAATGATAGAGGTGATGATAACGGTGTCCATGATGTTGGTCGAGCTCATCGCAAGGTAATTATAAAGTAACATGCTAAATTCTAAATATTTGAAGTATTTTATTTAATTATTTTATCGTAAATTATAGAAACTAACTAGTTGGGAAGATGAGAATGTTGGATTATACTTGGAGCTTCTCGATTGTGAGTATACCAAAATTAGATACAAATAAAAGTTGCCGAAATAAATCGGAAGAGCGCTTATTTGTAAAGATTTTTTTGGAAAAATCTGGTATTAATCTTCCTTGGGATTGTTTCAGAAGTTATTATGACAACTTAAGAAGTAAATGAGCATCGTATGAGAGACTAGTAAATTTCACCGGAATAACGACAGACGATAACACTGGTTTGATTGAGATGGATCTCGAATGGTGGAATGAGCGTGAAAAGGTACATACTTTAAAGTTAAAATCAAATATTGCTTTTGTAGCTATTCGTCAAGTTTATACACTATTAAGAAACACTCACAAGATTGTTACGATAAGCATGTAAGAGATTAAAAATTATTTCAAGATTTTGCTACAATAAAAATTTAGTAGTCGAATCTTGTTGGTATTTCTTTGTAGTAATAATTAGTTTTATTGTAATAAAAACTATGTCCCAGTAAGACTATTAGCTATACAATAAAGTAAGAAAAGAAGATAACTATTAAAAAAATGATTTCATGTAGAATGATATGAGTATTATTTAAATATTTGTATGTAAATATTTTCGACAGTATTGAATCTAATTTTCATCACTATTGCAATCATTTTTAATTGTTCTTCAAAATTAAAATTTAGATTTGACATTGAAGAGTTTAGTAAATAAACTATATATAAATCAACATATCGAACAAAAATATTTTACATTTCATATTTTAAGTAACATGACATACATTTAAATATCTCTATAATTAGTGAATATATTATAAAAAGTCATTTTCATTATATTCTCATAAGTTATTCCACTAAAATAAGTTATTACTCTATCACAAATTTTATTTTTATTTTACCAACATTTGCAAATGTTGTGCAGAAATACAACATGTAAAACATATTCGCGAAAATGGATTCTCACATATGGAGCTTATGAGGCGTATATTTGGTCGTCAAGGCAGTAAACCAGAAGCTATGTCTTCAACTCATATATACGATGCAAAAAAAAATGACGAGGAAGAGAGAGAACCAACACATACGTCTGTTTCAGTAACACAAGATGGTGATGCAGAGGACTCAAATCTTGTTTCTGCCGATGATTTGCATCTACAATCACAAAACATCTCACTGGAATCTCTTCCATTGTTGCCTATTGGTCCATCAAAGCGGTCAACCAAAAAAATGTATGCTTTACTCCATACAAAAGCAATAAAGGGAAAGATGTATTACAGAATCGGGAAAAAAGCATACTACGACGAAGAAATTCATTTGAAACAAAGATAATGGGGTATTTCAAAGAAATGATGGAATCTCGCGGTGTTCAAGTGACTTAAGCAAAAGAAATTCGAGAAAAGAATGAAGTTCAACTTTATAAAGAGGCATATGGACTCCTGCAATCAATTCAAGGTCGAACAAGGTGAAATGGTTTCTGGTGGGCTTGTATCAAATTATTGAAAGCAGATCCGTTTGCTCGAGAAATGATAGTCTATTATGAAAGTAATGAAGACATGATCACTTTTTTGGAGGGTTATACATGATCTGATCGTAATGGACACTTCATTGAAGTTTGCTTCAATAAATTTCTAAGTTGCAATAGGAATATTCAAAATGTCAACCTAGAGCAAAACGTCATAAATACAAGCTTTATGGAGAGTAGCAAAGAACTTGATGATGACCCTTCTCATGCAGAAATGATGTTATTATTCATACAAGTAGGATATAAAGATGAAGCCAGAAAAATGGGTGATGACGGACAATCAAGAGAACCGAGGATTGATCTTGAAGATTAAAATTCTTTAACTTTTTTTAAATGCAATTATGGTTTATGCGGTTTAATAATTTTGGGGCTTTTAAATAACGTAAATGTATTTTTTATAGGATTATATGTTTTTTAGAGTTTTTAAATATGTTCTAATCATATTTTATTTTGCTTCTCTTGTATTTACAGGTCATACGACTAAATGAGTTATATTCTCGAGGTTTAAAAAATCTTACGGAAGAAGAGTTACTAGAATTGTATGACTTAAAAGACGAAGAGTACATGGATATGATAGTAGAACTTTTGATGGAGTATTATCAGCATTATTTCTTCAAACAACTGATGGCGAACATACTAAGATTAGTATGATTTTTTAATTAGTATTATAATAATTATTTAAAAAATAAATTTAATTTATTAATAACACATACTCCAATTTGTACATCATAAAAGATATCAGTCAATTTTTTTGATATGATAACTCATGTTTTCACAGCAAATTCACCATATCATTCTGCAGATTCTACCACATTTTTTTACTGCAAATTACTTTAAAATACAACATCAACTTTAACTCAACATTGATACAACACGATACCAATCGGAGCCGTAATTTAAAAGAGAGCATCACTCAAAATTTTAAATCATCCAAAACTCATCATAATTCAACCCAAATTCACAAAATTAGTTTACGTTATGATTGGTAACATTTTTGAGTTAACTTTGAGTTATCCCTATAACTCAACTTTAAAGCATGATAACTCATGTTACCAATCAAAGTCTTTATGTATAAGTTAAAGGTTTCTCAATTAAGTTTTTTTTGCTCAACATCAGTTTTATATTAACTAAAATTGATGTATAATCAGACTTTCAACCTTTCAACGGTTTTGACCTCGAAGTGGCACGAAAGAGCATAAGCTAAGAGTATCAACGAGCTATCTATGCTACCCTAATAACCATAATGAAATAACCACTCAAAATTTTCACTCGACCAAGAAAAATCCTGAATAAGATCGATTCTTAGATCGACTATAAGAAAGCGGACACAATGTTTGAATGCAATAAATCTAACTTACTATCTAAACTTAGACGGAGCATAATGAAGACACATTTATAAAGTAAGTTTATAGTTTAGAGTATACATTTTATACTATTTTATTATTTTGTAAAAATAAGCAAAACACATAAAATATATGTTATATCCATATACTAATATAACTCATCATGTTTCCCTCCTATCTCCAATTTGAAATCTTCCGCAACAAAAGATTCAGTAATAGTATACATACATCTCAAACTAATTGATTTGGTTTAATTAGCGCAAGTGATGCAGAATTCAAGAATTGCAAAGAAGACATTTCACATGTTTAGAAGGAGCATAATATAAAACAAGTACATTCATTATTCAAGACAACTAGTACTATAATAATGCATGACGTCTCACATATGCACAAAATAAATACCTAAACAAGACTCCAAGATCCATTCATTTCATTAAACGAGAGAACTTATGATACACAAGCACCAAACACAGAGATAAATGAGTAATTTTCTAATAAAGATGGAGACACTATTGAGATATAAACACACAGTAACATCGACAATGGATCTGTTATCAAGGGCGTAAAGTTATCAAGTCCCCAATTTATGAAACATTTCTTATTATATCGAACTACAATTCCTAGAAAAAATGCAAAATATAGGATAATAAATTTCCTTTACTGGACCGAAAGAGCAAGGAAGAGTTCTTGATTTTTAAATCAAACACAAAAAAGTTTTTATTCAAACAGAAAAAGACACATTAGAGAAATCAAGAAAGATTTGTTAACTTAAAGAGCAGAGAAGATTTTTGATTTTATAACAATAACAGAGAATTATTATTCAAACAAAGTGCATGGTAGAAATATACAATGAACATTCTAAATATATACACTAGTGATCCAGTAGATTTCTAATTTCCATCAAATCTATAAGACTAATGGGCCAGAGGATAGACATTAACATCATAGCAGAGATATTTTCAATTACTAGCATAACGCAAAACTATATTCGAGATTCAATGAAAATCCTAATATTAATATGCAGGAAAAATATATATACAGTTTAAACCAAAAAAATACATACATAGAATGAGAGACCTTATGATACACAAGTACTAAAAGAAGATAAATGAGTATTTTCCCTAGTAAAGATAGAAATTACTGACACAATAAACACACAGTAATAATACAAAAAAAATTTACTTTTTATCAGTTGATATGTTAACAATAAGTTTTAAAATTTAAATGATACTACATCTAGGATAGTAAGTTATCAAAACAACTATGTGAGAAACACTTCTACTTATAAATTGCGCTTAGGCATGTATTTCAACTTTCTTTACTTATGGATATATCAAGTTAATATTGTCTACAAAGCTATTAAAGTAACATTTTTAGTTATAAACGATGTTTCTAATTTCTTTACTTTAGATATATATCACTTAACTTAATATGTATTCTTTCATATATAAAAGTATCACAGAGAAGTCCAGAAAAGTAAATACCTGATCAAAAAATTTTGCTACACTTGAAAATATCTTCAAGTCTCTGACACCTCCTGAAGCACATACCTGAAAAAAATTCAGAAGCAATAGTCTTTTGCTTCACTTAAAAATTTCATACTTACCTTGTAAGTGTGAGTTTAAATGCATATATCATAAATCGGTCTTTGAAGCTGCTTGTATTGAGATCTTTAACTCGTTTGTCTAAAAAATTTTTTAGCTACATGTAAGATAAGATTTCTTTGTCTTTGGACTTCCTTAAGTGTTGGTTGTGTGTTTTATAATACACCATGTCTAACTGATACAAAGATTTTATCTTAAGACTTTTTCAAGTTTTTTTGTCGTTCTTATCCATCCAGCAAAAATTGAAAACATAACAAGGGGTTGATAGGTTTTAAGACTGTGAGAATTTTGAAGACTTTAACTGTATTTAAAAGTCTGAACAACTTTTTTCTCTCCAATCACAATTTTACTTTCCTAAAATCACTCAAAGTTCCTTAAATCACTCACAATTTTAACTTCTCTTTTTTTATTCACGATATGTGAGTTTTTCTAAAAGTCTAAACAATAGGACTTTTTTATTTTTAAAGTTACAACCATAAAAGTAACAACAAATTTTTTTTACAGTTATTATTTTTTAAACAGCCTAAAGCAAAAGTCCTAAACAATCAGCCTCCAAGTCTTTGTAAGCTGTGGGTGAGAAAAGTATAGAATTTGTTTCGAACTCTAATTCATAGACTTTGTCCTTAAGACGTTCTCAAATTTTTGGTCATTTTTCTCCGTCCAACAAAAACCGAAATAGTCTTTTGTAAGCTAGAGGTTAATAAAAGTAGGGAATTTTGCTAAATTAGAACAAAAAAACGATATCATTGTCTCATTAGTATAAAACTAATGACGATTTTTCCTATTAGGACAATATTTAATGAAAATCTCATTAAGCCCTTCAATTTGAATTTTCATGCTAATTAAAAATAATTGATGTATATTTGCTAATTCAATATAATTAAAATCGTTTCATTAATTAGAATTTTAAAATAATTAAAATATATTTCATTAATATTTTTTAACAACAAAACTGTTTTGGAATATTTCCAAATATTTCATCTAAACAATTTCCATAAATCTCTATAGTATATTCCCTTAATCTAAGCTAAAAGCATTAAAAATAAAAATAAAAATAAAATTGTTTTTGGTTATACACGATTTTCTCCCAAAGCAAACCCACTAAAGCAAACACCCTTGACTTAGAAGCGCTTCTCTTCTCTACCTTTGTCGTTTCCAATGGCGGATTCATCTGGAGGAACTTTCGGGCCTCCTCCTCCACGGTATTAATGTTCATTGGAAACTATTAGATGATAACAGTTTTTTCATGTTTTATATCCCTGATGATATTTTGTTTTATTCAGGTAGTGGTAAGACATACACAATGAAACCACTACCCATACGAGCTGCCGAAGATCTTATGAGGTTGTGGCTCAGAGATTTAAACTGTGGCTTTTATGTTTTCTTTTCTTTTGGCATATACACAATGAAACTTGTTGAGAGGTTTTATGTTTTCTTTTCTTTTGGTATATACGCTGATCATGCATATTTTAGCTTTTAGTTGTTTTTCTGATGTCGTTAAATTGTAAACAATGACACCTTTACATAATTTCAGTCTCCATGCGTTTATTGTTGCCCACTATTGCAAATTCACGTGCTGAGTTATCTAAATCATTCAGTTATTGTTGAGTAGGAAATTATGCATGCGAGAAGATGGTAGACAACAAGTTTGCATTGTTGGCCTGCAAGAGTATGGAGTTTCAGATGTCCAAATTGTAAGAAAATTTATTGAGAAAGGAAATGCTGAAAGGAGCACAGGGTCAACTGGAGTAAATGAGGAATCTTCTAGATCGCATGCTATCTTACAACTTGTTGTAAAGCACTTCATAGGCTGCAGAACACACACACTTACGATGCCTTGGTCTAATCAAGCAGTGATGGTGCAGAGGACTTCGCGGACGACAAGGACAGTGACAAAGAGTATAGTGATATAGATGACTTTGATGACGAATGTTCCGATGATGAGTGGCTAGAACCGATTGGTCCAATGGGTTCTTTGTCCGTTGACAAGATAGTTAGGAAACTAAAAGAGAAGCTAAAATAGAGCCAAGAAGTGTTACTGTAATTCTATCTTGTTTTGTGTATATGATGTATCAAAAACATACAAACCATTTATTATTATTAATTGGAAGTTTTTTTTCAACGGCTCTTTATTAACTTAGGTAGTATAAAGATAAAACAAAGTGATAACTTACCAACTTGTTGGTGTTCATACTCGTTGGTGTTTCAACCTTTTTTCGTCTCGACTTTAAAAATGTAAACACTGACATTAATTGGAAGGCATGGTTGAGTTTATTGGATTGTTAAAAGTGATGGTCAAAAAGGGTACCAATTTAGCCATCCGAGATATGATGTCAAGTGATCCCTATGTCGTGTTGACGCTAGGACAACATGTAACCTAAATGAAATAATTTGAAATCTTCAAATGTTTCATCTCCCTATGCTCGTAGAATTGTCTAAGTGATCATTTATTGCCATATAACCAGATTGTTCAATCTACGGTGGTGAAGAGCAACTTAAACCCTATGTGAACGAAGAACTCATGCTCTTTGTTCCTCATAACTATGGTTCAGTGAAGTTGGTAAAAGTCTGAGACTATAACTTTCTAGTTAGAAAGAATCTATAACTGAAGCTTTTTTTTAATCCAACGTAAATCAAATATGAAAATTCCTGAATTTAAAAGATTTACATATATATTCAGAATATGCACTAACTGCAATTCCCTTATTTCCGGACATATGGTCAACATTATCCGTAGAATCACGTTTCAACTTTGCGTAGAAACAATATAAGAGGTTTGAGAAATCATTCTGCCTTTAGTAGACAAGTTGGTAAATGTAGATTATTCAATCTAAATTAATTAGAATAAGAGTGTAAAAGTGGACGTTCTATTCCAAAAATTTGCAACCCGCTTTGAAATATGTAGATAAAGAATTCCACAAATTTAGAATTTTATTGAAATTTAGATTTTTCTTTCTATTACCCATAGATTGCCTAACAAAATGTGGAACTCCGTTTCAACTTAGTCGTTTTATGGTAGAACCTAACATCTCCTTTTCGTTGAAAACAATTTAAAATACCTATTTAAAATTTTTTAAACCAAAATAAAAATACGTGGATGTTGATATGAGTATTTGAACCGTCTTTCCTATTTTTTACATTTTTTTTACTTGTGAAACTATTTTTTCATTAATTTTGATTAAAGAAAGGGCATTAAAGGAAAAAATGGCATAAACATGAATTTATCCCATAAAGACAATCATATCGTTTTTTTGTTCTATTTTGGCAATTTTCCCATAAAAGTATACCATCTGTTTTAATAACCTTTCACTTAAGACATCCCAAAGTTGTTGGTTGTTTTGATCCATCAAACAAAAATGAAAAACAGAACCATAGTGTTTTGTCGTATATAAGGAAACATTGTATCATCTTTTTTATTTGAATGAAGAAAATATCTTTTGAGTGGAAGCTCATTGACTTAGTGGTCAAGGTCAAGGGTTTAAAGATTTTTACACCAGGTCTGGGATTGAATCTCAGAGAATGCAATTTCTTGCATATTTTCAAGAGCAAGCTTCAAGAGATTTCAGAGTGCTGCATGCAGGGCTGTTCATGTTGCGGATAGAGCTTGTCCATCAAGGATGTCGTACATGCAGAATCGTTCATTGTAGATCCAAGTGTTACGATGAGATATGCGTCGTGGAGTCGTTTGTGAAGCTGCTCATCCAAATTGTATGAGTTTCAGATAGCGTCCGATTGCTCATCATTTGTAATAGAATTAAGATTATAATATAAATGATGTTGTTACTTTTGGTTCGATCAGTGTTAAAAAAAAAGAAGAAAATATCCTTTGACTATTCTTTTCTCCTCTACATCATCAAGAGGGATTATGAGAATCCAATATAGTATCATAGCATATTGCAAAATCTTCATTCCACATATGCTAGTCTTCATCTTTTCATCCTCTTGTTTGTCAGATTTGATTTTTGATCTGAGATTCAGATCGTCTTCGCCGATCAATTTTGTAATCGTGAGCGGTCTGTTCATCTTCTTGTTCTTTCTTTTGATCTTCGTTATATGGATAAATTGAACAATAATTTCTTTAAACCTAGCTTCAATTCTTTATTTGTGGCTCAATCTCTTTTATTCGAGTTTTTCTTCTCTGGAGAAGTATATATCTGCTTTGTTCGCGTTTTATCTTCATTTCGAGTTTTTATTTCTCTGTCTCTGATCTATTTGATCTTGTTTGTCTGTAGCTTTATTCCGCTTGATCTTGTTATTTTCAGAGTTGACAATTTGTTCTTGGATTAGATTTGATCTCAGATTTATCTTCTTATTGATTAATGTTGATCGTATTTCTGGCTTCGTTCCGCTTGATTTGCGTTTCTGCAATTTATTATATGATCAAAGTTGAGCGGATTTTATCGACGTTGTTTCCTCCCGCTCAGAGCTGATAATTGTTTGTTTGGTTTATCATTCATCTACAGATCTCTATCTTGGTAGTGATACATCATCATCATCTTGGTCTCTTATCATCTTCATTCTTCTACGTTAATTGAGTTGGACTGAGTTTGTGGTTTGTTTCAGCAGCATTTCTTTGATGGATCCATCGTCATTAATGCTTGTTCTTGTTGAACCTTCCAATTTTCCAGAGGTGTATCTTATCGATGATGTAAAGTTATTGTTGTTCGGATCTCTACCGCAACACCAGAGTTTAAAGAAGTACGTAAATTTCTGATCTTGTCTTCTAAGAATGTAGAGTCTAGAAATTTGATTCTTGGTGTTGATGATGATTTCTTGACATATTTGGCTAATACGCATGCTCATAGAAGAAAGCAGATATAGGAAAATGGTTTTAGGAAAAATATCAAGTATAGAATGTGCAGGAGATGGTTATATATCTGGGTTGGTGTTGATGTTTTCACTCTCAGAAATTTCGATTTCAAGTTGTCTTAAAGAGAGTGGAACATAGGAAGATGATTGTGGTTTATTTTATGGCAACTCACAAGATTCAACCTATCTCTCAAGATTTCAAATGGATGTTTTGTTACATTAATGGATTGTGTTGCAGAGAGCTTAAAACTCTTAGATAATACACCAACTTGTAGTGATTTTTTTGTGTATTCTACATCAAGTTCTAGTTAAGCTTGAAATGATGAGGTTGTTGGAACTCTTCTAGTTAATTCCTCTAAGTCACAAGATGCTAAAAAGCTCATTCGATATTGAGACAAAGATATTTGTCATGTGATTTATATCTCTGAAAATAAATTCAAATTTCAAGCTTCTATTGATGTTGCCTCCTGCTCATGTTGTGCTATTTTGATTACGTTTTGTTGTTGTTCAAAATTTGTTTCAGCCACTTTATGATAGCAACGACGATAAGACCAAACTGAGTTTCTTCTTGAGCTGATGAGAGTATGGCCAATATTCGTCATATATGTTTTTCAAAAGCATGAGGAATACACTTCAAGTAGATTGGTTAAAATGTTAAAGATAATGTATATGCATTTCTATTTCTTGGCGGATCATTTCTTGCTTGGATTTTCTACTGGTTATTGTCGAGACCACCAGAAGTTCACTCAATATTTTGGTTTTCTTTTGAGTTTGGCTTGAGGTTAATGACATTACAGCAACTGATTTTCTTTGTTTATCAATGTCTTGATGCTACTTTTGAGGGTCTACAGATCGATTCTTTAAGGCTACAATGGTACACTTCACGATTTTTCAAGGCTACAATGGTACACTATACTTGCAGGAGAAAGAGCCAAGACCTTGATTTATTAAGCATATAATTGTGGCTTAAGTTTCAGGTTCCCAACCCCTCAAATTCACTTGATGTTGACAAGCTTATGAAGTTCTCATAGTTCAAAATGAAATACTTCCATTTTGAAGAAGGAATATTAGAGTAAGTAGAATTGGTTTAATATTGGTTTAATATTGGTTAAGTTCAATATTTAGTTAGTATGTCAGAAAACATTATATCATCTTTTCAGTTGTAATGAAGAAAATGTATTTTTACGATTCTCTTCTCTTCTTCTCTCACTACAAGAAAAACTGTATATAGACACTATTATTTTGTAGCTATGACAAAATTTTCGTGGTTATTTAAATGATATACACAAATAGCCACAAAGAGTATTTGTGGCTATAGCTTTGTAGCTATCGGTTATATGTGGCTATTCGTGGCTACGTTGTCACGGGATGCTGGGACACAATTAGCCACAAAACTAATCGAATATATTCCCTGGACACTACTATTAGATGGTGGGACATTTTTTTGGAATGATCCATAAGCCACAGATAGACATCCATTCATATCCATTTGTGGCTAACTGTGTCAACATTGATTAAGAACTTTCGATAAATTATTTGATGTGACTAGTCAGATAGCTACTTATTTCTACAAAAGATATTGTGGCTCTTAGCTACAAAAAGACATAGTACTATGTGTGGCTTTTATTGCCGCAAACTCTGTGGTGGCTATGTGTGGCTATTTTGCTACAAAAAATATTGTGGCTAACTGTGACCAATTCCTTCTACGAATAGCCACGACGTTTGTTTTGTGGCTATATATCTACGAGTTGCCACAAAATAACTACAAATAAGTTGAATTCTAAATTTGTGGCTAACTTGTTGCTTTTTGTAGCTAAGATTTTTAGCCACGAAATTTGTTGTGTCTATGTTGTGGTTTTTGACTGTTTTTCTTGTAGTGTCTGCATCGTCGAGAGAGATTATGAGAATCTAATACTTCCTCCTTACACTTTAAGGGAAGCATACGTAGAACATGTAACACTTCATATATATATATATATATATATAATTTAAAATTTAAATAATATTCTGATATCCTGATCTTATGGAGATAAATTGGTGTGCGAAAAGAGCTTAAAAGAATTGTTTTGGCTACTTGTGAACTCCACACTTAAGTGTGCTTGTGGTAGAACAATACAATGATTTCTGAAACCATGAAACTGAAGACAAAGCACGGAAAAGATCGTGTGATGATTTGCAGTGACAATAAATCAACTCTTCAAAGCCTCCTCTGAGTAGCGCTTCCAACCATCGACAAGGTGCGCATGCGAGCCTGGAAAGAGGCGGAGGGCGGGGATGTTACAATTTGGTATCAGAGTGAACCCAATGAGTACTGAGTCATGGACTCACACCATCGGGAATTATAATCCTGGTGTGCAACGAAGGCATTGGGCTATGTAAGTGGGGGTAGGTGTGATACTCCGGTTCATGAAGAAAAAATGGTGTATATGAAGAGCTTAAAAGAATTATTGACTACCTATGTCACCAAAGTGCACTTATCTTTTTAATCACTTGTCCTAAGAGGACTACACAATTAAGTATGCTTGTGTTGAAGCAATACTAGGATAAGTGACTTTTCACTTTCCGAAATCTGAGGACAAAACACGGGAAAGATCGCGTGGTTATTTGCAGGGAAAGGACGTACGAAGATGTTACAAATGTATTTGTCAATGATTGGTTGTGTTACGCAATCGGATTATAAATTCATATAAAACTATACCATATGACTAGATCTTGCTTCGCCAAAGATGTGACAATTCCATATTCGACCAAAGCAAGAGGGAACAAATAGAGAAGCAATGTTTCTTTTAAGTTTCCCTTGAATAAACAGTGTTGCTTGAGTAAACAGTGTTGCTTTCAACTTGTAAGAAACTATTGAGCAAAACACAAAGAAAATTATTGTATTATTCAATTCAATGTACAAACAAAACAAAAGAAACTATTTCAACTTAACTACATAAGCAAATAAAAAAGAAAAACTTACGGAAATTGACAGGTGGGTCACGGAAATCTTAAGGAATAGAGATGGATTTTCTGCCCAACCAAATCAAATCTAGTGACTTAGATTGGGCCCACAAGAAGATTTGATGTCTCACTTTCTCTATATAAACTGACTCGCACACAATTCTCTAAAGTCTTCTTCTCTTCTTTAATGTTTGCTTTCAAGTCTCAAAAACCACTTTTCCACATGAGACAAAAAGGTCACAAGCATGGAGGAGGAGTGTCGCCTTGCGCCGCATGTAAGCTTCTCCGGCGAAAATGTGTGAAAGAATGCTTCTTTGCTCCATATTTTCCAGCTAAAGATCCTTACAAGTTTGCCATTGTTCATAAGATTTTTGGTGCCAGTAATGTCACTAAGATGTTGCAGGTGAGAGCTTCACTCCACTATTTGTTCTTTTATTTTTGCCACTTTTTTGTTATTTTTGTTGCTTACATGATAACAGAAATATAAATGAATATAAAGAAGAAACATAAATTGATAAATATTTATATATAAACTGACTAAGGAAGGATTGTAACTTGTAACTTATTGTTTCTTCTTGCCGCAATTGTATCATTCTGATCTTCTATTTACTTTTTTTTTTTTTGGTTTTTTTCTATTTACTTTTTTTTCTTAGTTAAATTTGGGAAATATGGAAACCGCGTGTAAGAATAGTGTAAGAAGTCACTTTCTAGTTTCATTCAAAAGTCTATATTGCATGTCACGTTAAAAGGCCAAATCATGACATTATTTCTTTTTATTTGTTATCGTATGACTTAATATTTGACGCGGTGAATATATCGTTGTCTAAAAGCGACTTGTTACTATTTTATACTGTTAATATGATATCCCTTGCAAAATCATTACAAACTAACAAATACATAATTTTTTTTTTGTTAAAGCAAATACATAATTTGTTTGTAAACAACATTAAATCTTACAAACTCTAAACCCTAAGAAATAGTACTAAACATCCTAAAATAGTAGTAAATATTTTTAATATCTCAAAATAAGTTGTAGAAGCTATACTTTTTTTTTGTTCGAATTAATGTCTTAGAAACTATAAATGACTTTAATATACATGTCTTTAAAAAAATACAAGTCTTACAAACTAGATACATTATTTACCGAAAAACGAAACTACATACACAATCTAAAGATATTAAATTAACGATCATAGGTGCTGTCGGAGAATCACCGGAGCGACGCAGTGAATTCGATGGTGTACGAGGCCAATGCGAGAGTTCAAGATCCTGTTTACGGATGTGCAGGGACTATTTCGTCATTACACAGACAACTTGAGACTCTCCAGAGTCAGCTGGCTTTTGCTCAGGCCGAATTGGTTCATTTAAAGATGCTCCTCCGTATTGACATCAAACCTCCGCCGTACACGGAGGGTATCGTTACGTTTCCGTCGAGGAACAAAGGCTTCACTAGTGACCTCGACATGGCTTTTCTTTATGAGAATGGTACCCACGAATCCTTTGGTCGCGCTAGCTTTTAAATTTTAATTAGCCCCTTTATCCTTGCAATAGTTACTAAGATGTTTGTATAATATGAACATGATAAGTATATAGTTATATTAAACTAAAGTAGTTGTGTAAAGTAAAGATTTAAGATTCTTTAAGCTTTATTTCTGTCTCCCTTCTTTTTTGGGATATTTTTATTTAATTCTGTCGTGAAAGTAAAAAGAAAACAAACAAAGAAGCTTATCGATGTAAAATAATGTAGCGTATAATGAAGCAATGCTATTTAAATAGTAGTAATAAATAACAATGTCGCATATCGCTATAAATATAGATGTATATAAGAGTGTTGTTTATATTTTTATATGAACTAGATTTAAACTCGGGTTACGCCGCAATTGCTTTTATAATATTCTGTTTGTATTTTTACTTCCAGATTATTTCTTATACATTATATTTTTGTATTAAATATGTTTGTTATATACTTCATATATTTTCTTTTTAAAATATTTTAGTTCCATAAAATTTTGTGGTCGAACTGTTTATAAACTTAAATGATATGTAAACTTTTTGAGATAATTTTATTCTTATAAGAAACTAAATATAGAACATCATGTCATATAATGAATTTACAACCATTTTCAATTTTGTAAGCTTCAATTTTGCTATCAACAAACATACATGTGACTTTTTTTGTCACGACAAAATTCTAAATATTAAACCAAACATAGAGATAAAGAGGTACAAGAACCAATATATGTCTCAAAGTATCGTGCATGACTAATAGATATAGCTCGTACGCTAAAAGTGATGAAAGGTAAAATGATTAATATGAAATGAGGCACATTTGTAACGTGGAGATATGTGCAGTTCGACACAAACTTCCGGTATAATTAATTCTTGAATCCACATCGGCCCGTTTCATGCAATATATAGCTGATATTGATGTACATTCTTGACGTACATTCTTGATGCTATTAATAGCTATAGCGTCAACGATGCTTATGTGTCAAGGAAAGAGAAACTTACTTGTATTATTATAGTATTGATTAATTTATTTTGTAACTCTGTGATTGTGCAGTAATATGTATGGTAGCTAATCCAAGGTAATTTCTAGCAAAAGAATGAATGTAGAACCAAGATATTACAAGAGAGACACTCTGATACGCACTAAGGTCCGACAATATACTTTAAGAAGAGGAAACATGGTGAATCAATGAACAGAGCATTGGAGTCGAAAGATAAGAATTAACATGGGATGACAAGGAAAACAGAGACTCTACCGGGGCAAGAGACTTTATCTTTTACGACTTGATTATAAATAAGACATTCATTGTCATCTTTTCATTTATGCATTTTGTTGAGATTGATCTGAGGGTCTGTGGCGATCTTTCTCTGGGAGAAGATCGAGGGTGTTCTCTGGAAGAAACTCACTTTGTAATTTGATATACTCTTGTTAATCGAATTACAATTTCTTATTTTGCATCAACTTTACTGTTCTACCGCTTTTGACAAGAGTTAAGAGAGATTTTACATCTTAGATTATAACAAATTGGTGCGGTAAGCGTGGATTTGTAGAAGAACAAAATATCTCTCTTAACAGAGGGGTTAAGAGGAGTTTTACATCTTATATTACTTCTCCAAAGTGAGATATTTCGTATATTAATTTTTGGTACTGAACAAAATTTCTTTGTCACTATAGAATTTGTCAGGAATACACATACTACAATATTTATTATTATATAACATTGGTTAAGATTCAGTTAAAGAAAGTTGAATGCATGTTCCTGTTGAGAAGACCTTAGAAAGACATAGATATTTCTTATCTTTTCTCCAAATATCTCATCTGCTTTCCTCAGAGTTTTCTGTCAAAACTATCAATTTTTTGGCTCCGTAATCTAGACGTACTTAAAGAACAAAATGCTGCATACACAACGATTTTTTTACCTCTCGGATTTGCTTTGATGTTAGATAGGAAAGAACTGAACTGTCTTCAAATAATCGGCTCCTGGTAACGATGGATTTACAAAAATCCAACAATGTGAAACTGTGGGTAATGATGAAACTATCTCTGTGACAAGAACTGAAGAAAAGACAACTTACTTGTTTTAAAAACTCTTTACCATTCATCCCAAGTGTATGAGTTGCAAAAAAGAGTTTTATGCATTGTATCTATGAGAGCATATATATACGTGAGCTTTACCAATTTATACAAGTTACAATCATTTAAGATCCAATGATTTCTGAGCATTCACTGATTTAGAGAAGAGCATAAATCTTAGGTATAAAGACAAGATCAAACTACACAATAACTTGTCTACCATTTCAGCAAACCACACTGGATCCTTCAGCACTATACAACTCTTAGGAATATTAAACCAATGAATTAAAATCCATAACAAACACAAAAGATTGTTCCATGATTCAGGATTATCCTAAAGTGTCCTGTAACAAGAAGAAAACCTTGAATCTGTTCATATCAGTCAAGCCCTCAATCTGTCTCCAATGATAAGCAACAGTCTCAATATAGAGGTGGTTAATGAAATGAAGTTGTTTTGTTTACTCACATTAGGGTTGATGCAAAAGGGAATCGAAAAGAAAACAAAGCCTTAAAACCTGTCATTTTTCATTGGCTATATATATGTTTTTCTGTATTTTGAACTTTCTAGTTCAAATTTTAAGAAAACACTTTTGATTACTTTCCCTTCAAAACAGAGGAAAACACTTCTACTATCTTTCACTAAACTGTGACGTGAATTTTGCATTGGGTAAATTTGGGCAATGCCCAAAAAAATGTCCATATTTAGAATTTTGGATTGTCGAAGAAAAAAACCAACACAATAATGGAGTTAATTATTTTCATGCCCTCAACCCATGAACAGAAAAAAAAAGCATGGACAAAAAGATAAAACAAGTCGGGAGGGGTTGAAAATTTAATTATGGATTTTCTTTAGACATTTTTTGTAATTTTTCTTTTTCATTTATCATGAACTTTCATATTGACCCCTTTTTCCATCTGAAATATTCTTATTTTTATTATAAAACTAGATGTTTTGTGCGCATGCGCGGGATTAATAAAATTTTTTAGCATTTTATTCCTTTCCAAATATTAATTAAATTTTTTTGGTAAAATTTTTCAACAAAACCTTTTTTACGAAAAAAATAAAATGTATGTACTCACGACTAAATCTTTACCATTTATAAAGGTGAAGACATAGATTTCATGAACTTTCTTTCGCTTACCAGTTCGTTGTTAGGCATTTTTTTGACATCCAAACTAAAAAAATATACTAATCCTTTTAATTGATAATAAAAGGGTTTTCTGTATATTTTTATTATTGATTTGATCACTCAAAATTGGCGTTTGTTGGCAAAATATCAAAAACAAATATTTTTAACCAATTTCAATTATCTAAACTTACAGTATTAATGCTTTAAATAGTTATTAATAACGTCAAATCAATTTAGGTGGATATTGTGACGAATATATTTCAAACATTGACATCATGATCTAATATCATTTTTTCACTTCTATTATCTTCTATGACCCAAAAATTCAGACGGTTTAATGTTTTCATGGGCGTGAGATTTCTCCTAAGCATTTTAAAAGAACTAATAAATAACCTCTTTTCACACTAACATTAATTTATTTAACTGAATTTTCATCAAAATTAAAGTTCTACATGTACTTATAGAAAAGAAGACAAAATTGTAAATAATTAAGAATATATTTTCTCTAACTCCAGTTTTATCTATGTAAAAGAAAAAATAGTTCTTAACATACATTAGATTAATTATAAATCAACTAATAAAAGATAAAGATAAATAGCAACAAATATTTTAAATCTTGAATCATGAAAAATATATCTTGAAAAAATAATTTTTTTCTTTAGTTTAACAATTAGTCACGAAAACTATATACATAAGAGATTATTGAAAAACCTGAAAAATATAAAAATCTATTTTGAGTCACCTTCTTGCTTTTCTTCAAAAATAAAGAGGTTTAAAATAAGAGAATCTATAACGAAAAAAGTATAATAAACGAAGAAATGAGATATTTTTCAATGGAAATAAACGGGAGTCAAAGAAGAGATATTGCACAAAATGAATTATATATAGTTGAAAAGACACCAATGTCAAAAGATGCAACATTTAGTAAACTCAGAAGTTACAGACGAATAGATATGTAAAAAGACGCATTTGTTAGAAACATGCAACCGTTCGTGTATTTCTTAGGATTGATATCATTAATGCCTAAAAGATTCATTTGTTGGATGGAAGAGTTGCATCTGAAGTAAAAAGGATACATTTTGATCATGCCGAATATGAAACTCAACTTTTATAATATTATTGTAAATTATAAAGTTAATATAAAAAAATTAAGTAAATAAGATATATTAGATTAAGTTTTTGTTTTAAAATTGACAAAATTTTATATTAGATAAAGTAAATATGAAAAGTATAATTAAAGTAAAACATACATATATATCCTAGGCCATTTTTTCAAAAGTTTAATAATTTCAATAAATTACATTTTTTTATTCACGAAAAAACTTTAAAATAAAAAAAGTAAAAATAACGACAATTGGTTCTTATTTAGGATATTTTAAGACCTAGTGCTTAACTATTTACCTAGGATTTAGTGCTAAGAACTCCTTTAAATACCCCATTGGACATGCCCTAAGGAACCCGAAAAACCCGAACCGGAATCCACAACTTAATAAATATCTGAAAATATCTAAAAAGTACCTAAAATATCCGAAAATACTATGAAATACCTGCAAAATATCCGAAATATCTGATAAAAACCCGAAAATCGGAAAAAAAAACTCGAAATACCCAAAATATCTGAAAAACCCAGAATACCCGAACCCGAATACCGAACCGAAATTACCTGAATTTGCGTCTATCCGAACCGAAAACTAAAAATACCCAAACGTTTAGTATGACTGGAGTTGGGGACCGAACCCGAACCCGATTTGTATCCAATCGGATATCCGACTGTCCAACTCTAACAGATAGGACTGGCCACTAATACCCGTTTTCCGTCTTCGACCCGCGACCCGTCTTCGACCCGCGACCCGTCTCGTATCCGACTCGAAAAAGGGTACCCACGGCTTTCGGATTGGGTAAGGGGTATCATATTTCTATTACCCGCGGATAAGGGTCGGGTATCGGGTATCAATTTTTTTTAACTACCCGTCTTCGTACCCGAACCGTTAATATCCGTTTTTAATTATTTGTATATTATATAGTCTACCATAATAATTATGTATAACACCATATAAAAAATATTACTTTAGAAGAAACAATAATATTTATTATATATAAGACTTGAATTATATTTTAAATATATGTAATATTTAAATAAATTTTCAGAAAATTTCTAATTTTTTTTGTTAGGATAATTATGCACTTGGTTACTTGGTTGAATATTTGAGAAAAAATGATTATATAAGTATTTAAATGTTAAAATATGAAATAAAATATAAATATTTGAATTTTAAAGAGTTTTCGTTCTTTCAGATACAATTTTTCCGGGTAACAAGTCGGATCGGGTAACAAATCGGGTATTCATATTTTTAGAGGATATCCGTTTTTCCGGGTACCCGTTTTTTGCGGGTACGGATACGGGTAAAGGTCAGATCGACTAACGAATACATCAAAAATCAAAGGTATCCGATCCGTGCCCACTTCTACTAACAGATGTCACATTTAAGCAGTTGAGGAGAATCACCCAACACGTGTATAAACACATATTAATTTTGTATGCAATTTCCTTTAATGCACAGACACACAACAGGGTTGCAATCTTACACGTCAGAAGATATGTGTCTCTGTCGTCGGCTGAAAACTCACAAATCTCCTTCGCTTCGTTTGTATCGTCAGGTATACCAACCAAACCGGACTATTGTATCAAACCGATGAACCACTGTTTCTTTAAAGGAAACCAACATGTCAAAATGGATTTAACGGTTTAGAAATGTTAACACTTTTTCCTAGGCTTAAGAAGATTATTCCAACATGATTTCAGTTTTGTTGAAAAAATATTTGTCTCTCTTCAGTTTATTTTGGTCTAATTCAGTAGCTTTTTTCTAGGGCTAATATTAATGTATATTCTTCATTTCTTTGTATAGTTCTTTGTACATTTTAGTCTCTAAGATTTTATTTATACATCGGTATAGTATAAACCGATTTAATTTTTACTTTTCTGGTTTAGATTTATGGTTTACTTTGTTTACACTTGTATATAAAGCGAGCCCAATTGTATTATTGGACAAGTTAATGAGAATGAGATTATTTTAATAAAATGGTATCAGAGCAGTTGGATTTGTAACGGCCTCTTTCTCTTACTTTTTCTCTCGTTTCTCATTGACGAAAACTTCATCTTCTTCATTTCACCTTTGACTCACAGCTCTCTAGCTTGAATCTCTCTTCCGTTTTGTTTTATGAGCTACGTTCGATTCTTCGCATCTCTTTTTTCGTGCAAATCGAGTTCTTCACTGTTTTTGAGCTAGATTTGAAGTCAATGGGAAAGAGAAAGACGAACTCAAAGTATCGCATTCAAACACCGGAGTCATTGGTTCTTGTCTCACCAAGGCAACATGAAAGCTCAGGATCTCTTCGTGTTGCCTCTGGTTCACCAGATCTGGTTAATCTGCGAGGATCTGAATTTCCAAAGTCATCAAATTTGAATCGCCGCTTTGAGGTATCTGATTCTCCAAATAATGTTCATTAACCATATCATTTACTTAGTTTCGATCATCTAGGATTAGTGTTAGTAGCTGAACCTTTAGATGGAACTAACTATGGAGTATGGTATATAGCTATGTTCACTAGCATAGAAGCTAAGAATAAGATGGGATTTCTAGATGGATCTATAGCTAAACCTGATGAAGATGATCCATACTGCAAGATCTGGTCTCGCTGTAACAGTATGGTGAAATTGTGGCTGCTTAATAGTGTTAGCAAGAAAATCCACACGAGTATTCTGTATTTTAAAGATGCATAAGATACTTGGAAAAATCTGCATACTCGATTTCACAAGTATAATCATCCTATGTTGTATAAGTTACACCATCAGTTGCACTCTCTTATGGATCTATCTACCTATCATACTCAAACTCAAACCTTATGGGAAGAGTTATCTAGCTTCAGTAGAGTTGCTCACACAGTTGAAGAGTTATTGGCAGAAAGGGAAACAAACAGAGTCATTGATTTCCTAATGGGACTTAATGACATTTATGATACATTTCAGAGTCAAATTCTCATGAAGAAGAGCTTGCCAATACTATCAGGTGTGTACAATCTGCTGTATCAAGAAGATAACAACAGATCTGCTAGGATGTTGCCTCAAATTACTGTTGATCCTTCAGCCTTTCAAGATCAACATTATAAAAGGAATCATCAGAGTTCAATTGTTCATGGACAAGCTATTAGTACAAATCAGTTTCCAAAGAAGGAGAAAACTGTTTGTTCTTACTGTGGGGGTGTGGGATATGTTGAAGATTGCTGCTACAAGAAGCATGGCTATCCAACTAGTTTCAAATCTAAGCAGAAATTTAACAAGCCTCAGCATCAAGTTTTGGCTAATGTTGTAGTTGGAAATGAGTCAACAAAAACTTCTTAATCTTCAGATGACTTATGTTCTGCACAACTTCAACAACTTGTCACCTACCTGAACATCAAGCTCCAAAGTCCTAATATCATACCAGTTTCCACAGTTCAATCTGTCAATTTGACTTTTGACCCTTCTTCATCAACCTTTTGCCCCTATTCTAGTACAATCTTTCCCTCTATCTTCTGTTCTTTTATTGGAATATATAGGCCATATTTCTGTTCTGTTAATGGTAATAGTATAGTCATTAATGCTTGGATTATAGATTCAGAGGCAACTCACCATATATCACATGAAAAATCCTCTTCCACTTACCTTAAACTTCTTTCTAATACCACTGCTACTCTCCCAAATGGAATCTCTATGAGCATTGTAGGTATAGGGACTATTCATTTGGGTAGTAATCTGGTTCTCTGTGGGGTATTGTACATCTCTCAGTTTAAATTCAATCTCTTAAGTTTCAGTTGCTTAACCGAAGTATTGAAATGTTGTGTTTGATTTAATGATATTTCTTGTGCCATTCAAAATTCTACACATGAATTAATGATTGGAATGGGTAGACAAATAGCAAACCTCTACTTCTTGGACATAGAATCTCTTTCAGAAAAAGGTACTTCTCCAATAAATGTTCTTTTTGTGTCTGGTCCAGACTTATGGCATTCAAGTTTAGGTCACCCCTCTTACTCAAAACAGCAAATTCTTAAAGATGTTTTACCTATGTATAAGTCAAAAAGTAAATTCAGATTTTCATTGTAGGATTTGTCCCCTTGCAAAACAAAAACATGTGCCAGATATTTCTAATAATAATCTTAGTTCAAACCCATTTGATATTTTACATATAGACACTTGGGGTCCCTTCTCTGAACCAACACATAATGGTTACAGATTCTTTCTTACAATCGTGGATGATTGTTCTAGGGCTACTTGGGTGTTTCTTCTCAAAAATAAGTCTGATGTGATAAGTGTGTTCCTAAATTCTATTCAAATGGTAGAGAATTATTTTGATAGGAAGGTTAAAGGGGTAAGGTCTGATAATGCTCCAAAGTTAAATTTTACCAAATTCTATCTAACAAAAGGAATCATTTCTTACCATTTCTGTCCTGAAACTCCACAACATAATTCTGTTGTGGAACACAAACACCAACACATACTTAATGTAGCCACAACTCTCCTATTTCAATCCCAAATTCCTTTGTCTTATTGGGGAGATTTCATTCTAACCACAGTGCATCTCATAAATAGACTCCCTGCCCAATTCTAGAGGACAAAAGTCCTTATGAGATTTTAACAAAGAAAAGCATGATTATAATCAATTAAAAGTTTTTTGTTGTCTTTGTTATGTCTTAACATCACCCAAAGGTAGAAATAAATTTTAGCCTAACGCTCAAGCTTGTGCCTTTCTTGGATATCCAAGTGGTTATAAAAGCTATAAAGTCTTGGATCTTGAGACAAATCAAATCCTTGTCTCAAGACAAGTAGTTTTTAAAGAAAAGCTCTTTTGCTTTTGCAAAGTCAATCATAACTCAGGAACAATATGTTTTCTTTCCTGACCTGACTGAACAACTTTCTATGGATACAATTGATCCTTGTGATGATGCCTCTGCATCATTGCAATATGTAGGAATTGTGCCCACTGCACAACCTATTGAAGATGCTTTAAAGTCTTCTACTCAGACATTCCATAGGAGGGTTAATTGGCTGCTTACCTCAAAGATTACTACTGTAATGCAGTGAGATCTTTAACCATCCTTGACATCTCCTATTTCCTCTCTTATAGTAAAGTTTCTACTCTTTACTATTCTTTTTTAGTTTCCATTGACAAAATCAAAGAACCTAAAACCTTCACAAAGGCAAAGACGCTAAAGGAATGGTGTGATGCTATAGATGAGGAAATTGGGGCTCTAGAAGGGGCACACACTTGGATCATCTGCTCTTTACCTCCTGATAAGACCAATATCGGATGTAAATGGGTATATAAGATCAAGCATAATGTTGATGGAAGTGTTGAAAGATATAAAGCTAGGTTAGTAGCAAAGGACTACACACAACAAGAGGGCATAGACTATAATGAAACCTTTTCCCCCGTAGCCAAGCTCAATTCTATAAAACTTCTGCTTGCAATAGCATATGTTTATATATATATATACACATATATATATATATATATTTTCTTATCTAAGTTACCATTAAGGAATGCATTAGAGATATCCAACTGAGTAAGAGAAAGGCCATAAACATATATATATATATATATATATATATGCAATTACCACCTGGGTATGCTACCAAACAGGAGGACTCTTTGTCTCCAAGTGATGTTTGCAAGATAGAAAAATCTCTTTATGGGTTGAAGCAGACATCTAGACAATGGTTTTTGAAGTTCTCTTCTATACTTTTGTCTTTAGGTTTCATTCAAACACATTTAGATCACACTTGCTTCTTAAAGATCACTGACTCTTTGTTTCTTTGTGTGCTGGTCTATGTTGATGACATTATAATAGCTAGCAACAATGATTCAGAGGTTAACTTTCTTAAAGAGAAGCTTAAATCTCATTTCCAACTAAGAAATTTAGGTCCCCTGAAATATTTCTTGGGATTGGAAATAGCTCGATCTTCAGAAGGGATCATGGTTTGTCAGAGAAAATATACCCTTGATTTGTTGGATGAGGCTGGGATGCTTGGATGTAAGCCATCATCAATTCCAATGTATCATCATTTGAAGCTTTCTAAAGATACAGAAGGTGAGTTGGTAGATGCTGAAGGTTATAGACGTCTCATTGGAAGACTGATGTATCTTCATATCACACGTCCAGACATCACTTTTGTTGTCAACAAGTTAAGCCAATTCTCTTGTGCTCCTAGAAAAGCTCATCAACAAGCAGAGTACAAGATTCTACGCTATGTTAAAGGCATTGTGGGACAGGGTATATTCTATTCAGCTGATTCTGACTTGCAACTTCAAGTCTTTGTTGATGCAGATATTAATGTATATTCTCCATTTCTTCGTATAGTTCTTTGTACATTTTATTTTCTAGGATTTGATTTGTACATCAGTATAGTATAAACCGATTTAGTCTTTACATTTCTGGTTTAGGTTTCTGGCTTGCCTTGTTTACACTTGTATATAAAGCCAACCCAATTGTATTATTGGACAAGTTAATGAGAATGATATTATTTTAGTAAAATCTAAGAAAATTATATATTAACCAGCGGAAAATTAATCTAATAGTATGATTTCAATTTTGTTGGAAAATAAATTTTGTTGATCAAAGAGATATTTAATTTATAAAACCAAAGTCTTCAATTTTGTTTCTGAAAAAATATATATTTGAAAAAACCTTAGAGATGAGAGATTTTAAGGGATAATCCAAATCCCACATCAAAATACTAGACAGATAAAATCTAATATATAAATAATGTTTTACTCCAACTATGAGGTGTTTTAGATAGAAAACCAATAATAAATATGTGAAGGTTTTGATCTAAAACGAACAATATCATATACGTAAGAGAAGAGAGATGGGTAAAATTTATGACGAACATATGTTCTGAAAGACATTTGGTCTGGAATAGTTGTCTAGTCTAGGAAAGCGTCCTGTCCGTTATAACATGAGAAAATTTTGATTTTTTGTCTAATGTTCAGTTTGGAAGAAATGTGGTCGATTCTATTTACTTGGATCGGACAATTCAATTTGTAAAATCGGTTTTCTCATGTTTTATTTCGGTTCTATCTGATTTGGCATCGGAACTCATTTGAACCATGGGCAATAAACGATATTCCGTGGTCTCAACCAGAGTTCGTTGGCAATTCAAGGCTTTGAGCATTTATTGCGTTGTCCGAACAAGAGTTATATTGTCTAGTTTGTGTGCATATGGATACAGACACGCGTACATGCAATTATATACACACTAAGTACGATACTACATATATATACACACATCTCGATGCGAAGAAAAAAAATCACCTTCTAGCTTTTTTACTTTTGTTACTCTACAAATAGATTAATTAAGATAGTGAATGGGAGATGCGGGGCGGGGCAGAATTGCGTGTAGTGCGGGACGTTTTTTTATTTGCTACCATTCACGCTAAATGACAAATGCGGGGTGAATTTTAAGCAAAAGTAAGTGCGGAGCGGATTATGAAAGAAATTTTTTTTCTTTGGCTACGAATGGAAACAAGTGCAGTGCGGATTTTGAAGCTTTATTTTGTATACCGCAAATATTTCACCAATCTAAAACTTTTATGGAATTTTCGGTTTTTCAAAAAACAAAAATTGAAATCTCCTCACAGAATACGAGGTAGAGAAAATAGAAGAAAAATGTGATACCGCACTTTATATTTTCTACTCACGTATTACTCAGCAGTCTATATGTACCGCACTTTGACTTTGATATGTCCATTAGTTTATCTAACCAACTATAACTATTCATTTACACTTTTTGCTTCATACTCTTTAACTCATATACCATATAATATATATTTGTATTACTGTGATATGTTCACTCATTGGTTTGACAATTTTACTTATAAACATATATAATATAAATTTATATTATTTACAAAATAAATTATTTTAGTCTCTCAAAATATTAAAAAGTTTGTCAATATTTAATAAGTATAATTCTATCTATTATTTACTTTGTAGTGTTTGTTATTTATAGGATTGGACAAAAAGCCAAACCCAAAAAAATGAACTGAAAACTGGCCCAAATAAACCAGTTCAGTTCGGATCTTTCAAAAAACCCAATTGGATCTTATGTCTCGAGTAATTTGGGTGAATTTTCCCGAAACGTCGAACAAACCCGAGAAACTTCGAAACAGAAACTGTAATTGAACCAAACCCGATCGAATTGAACCAATCCCGACCTAAAAATATAAAATACGTAAATGGATCATCTACCCTTGTATCCAAAAACTGAAACTCGAATGAAATCGAACGCCCAATCCTAGTTATTTTATGAAGATAAATAAAATATATATTTATAAACTAAAATTTTAATTTTTTAATTTCTTCTTAACTTAAAATATTAAATAAGTATAAAACTTTGAAAAAAGTACAAATTATTTTGTTTATTGTATTTGTAAATCAAAAAATTCACCAATCAACACAATTATTCCGCACGTAAATTGTTTTTCACTAATCAACTTTATTTCGTACCGCTTTTTTTCAATAACCGCACTTGTCCCGCATTCCACTCACACCGCAGTTGAACCGCACCATAATTTAAATTCCTTTTCCCACACAATCAAAACCACGGTTACCATTCAAACCCTTTGTTTACAAAAAAGAAAAGCGGGACGGATTAAAACGCATCTAATATGATGCTGTAGAGATGCTTTATTATTTTTTTTTTACTTTTTACAATTAATTTTTATTTTTAGTTATGTTTTAGTTTATTTGTTGTACATAAAATATTGTAAGTAATTACATTTAGTTCGAAGATTTTTTTAATAATTGTTATGTTTAAACATTATAACTACTATTTAATTAAAGAGCTGAAACTATTCTAATTAAATATTATAAAAATTGAATTTTTCTAAATTTAATGAAAATATACATATGTTGAAAGAAAAAATATACACACTTATATTGTAAGAATTTATTTTAAAAATAAAATTATCCATTTTAAAATCATCATTTAAGTAATAAAAATAAATAACTTAAGTATACATAATTACATTAATTCTATAAATATATTTGTTTTATATTTTTTATTTTTATATCTCTTCTTTTTTACCAATAAACACATTTATTCCGCACCGCAATTATCTTTTACCAATCAAACATTATTCTGCACCGCCTTTTTTCACTAACCACACATGTCCCGCATTCCATACATACCGCAGTTGAAAGCATTTTAAATCCGCTTTTTTCACACTTTCAAAACCGATGTTACCATTCAGAGCCTAAGAATAACAAAAGAAAAAGACAAAAATACCAGAGAAATGTATTGCCTTCAAGTTGCAGCGTATCACTTGTTCTTCAACGCAGCTTCGTTATGTTATGTTTTTACTCTGATTATTTTCGTCTTCCTCAGATTCTTTTCTATTTTACAAAATGTATTAATATTGAATTACGAGGATAACCCAAAATGGTGTCGTTGTTGGCTATTGCTGACACATAAAAAACTCATGGAGATTTGAATCTAACTTTTTCTGGTGTATTCTTAAATCTGTGATCAAATGAGTTTTTGTTAATGTTTTGTAGTTGATTTTATATTGTTTATGTACTTATTATCATATAATTTGAATTACACAAAAGGTGCATTTTGAAAACATGTGAAAGTTTTGGTGCCTTTCTGGATATTGAGTACTTTCATTAGGTACGAGACACTTTTTGGACGGTTTTGCCCTTGCAACAGATCGTTAGAAGCCTTTAACGATGGAAGGCATATAGTTAGGTAAGGTAAATCAACACCGTCCGTTTCTTTTTGGGAACGCCAAATCTTGCGGTTGAAATTAAAAGTTAGGGATTAATCTATCATCGATACGCAGATACAAATCCAAGGGCCCATGTTTATTCCTATGTTTGTTCTCCATTTTTCCAACATATAAAGAGACGATAATCTAGGTTCGAGAGTATAAGCGTAGCTTTAATCACTTTTTTCTTTCTGTAGATTATGTTTTTGAAGGAGGTAAGGAGACACCATCTACACTGCTGAACAAAAATTCATGTGTGTGTTTGTGGACTTGGAGTTTAAGAACGTGTTGACATTAACCTTTTTTTGATACAATAGGCAATGGGTAGAATAACTTGTTAAATGCATATATATAATGGTAAATATGAGTTAGAAGGGAACATATTTGATCGTTGCAAACTCACTTGTCATATGGACGAGTATTCCATCTTAGCATGAGCAAGTTCATGTGTTAATTATTCTATGATATGATATGTGATTGGATCAAACATGTCGTAGGATGTGTTGTGAAAGCGTAAAAAGAGCTTAAATGCTGAACATATTGTGTTAATCATAGTAGACATTGATGAGTGATTGGATTAGTCCATAAAGGAGATAATTGATTAACCAATTGAAGCAAAAATGTTGAATATATAGATAGCAATCTAACGGCATATATGTTGTTTGCAACTGGCATGTCAAGCTTTCTAGAATTCTAATTAAATATGTCCCATTCCATTGCATAAATGAATTAGTCCACGATGAGTAATTGGATTTTTCCATGATGTTTATTGGATTAGTTTATGTCTGTATTCGTCAATATCCTGATCGCTGTCAAGCTAGATAATATTCTGAATTACTTGGCAGAGTCCATTGTGTATATGGATTAGTCCATAATAAGCACTTGCCTAAGTCTATCATGAGTTAATTGGTGTACACAATGTCTATTTAAACTAGTCCATGATGAGTAATTCGACTAGTCCATTTTGAGCAATTGGATTTGTTCATGATGTTGTGTAATTGGACTAGTCCATTATGAGTACTTGAACTTGTCCATGATGTTACTTGAATTAGTCAATGTTTGTATTAGTTAAAATCCTGATCGTTGTGAAGCTTCATAATATTCTGAGTAAATTGGTTAAGTCCATTGTGTGTATAAATTAGTCCATAATAAGCAGTTGGATTAGTTCGTAATGAGTTAAATGTTTTATACTAGGTCTATTTAAACTGGTATATTCTATGATATGGAAATGAGATTGGATCAAATGTGTCGGAGGAAGTGTTGTAAAAGCGTGTAAGAGCCTTTTTTAAAAGTCCAGGTATAATAGGTTTATAGTTTCAAAAAGTTTAATCATGGTGTAACTTTGCAATACGTAGTTTCGATTCGGTTGGTCTACTATGGACTTATCTGAATAAGTTGAGGCAGTCCATTGTATCAATTGGACTAGTCCAAAAAAATTAATTGGAATACTCCACCTTGAGAAGAACTAACCTCTGCAAAAAAACGTTGTGAACCTTTTATTAGTCTACTCATTGTCCAATATTGTACTATCACATAGTAGACAAATAGAAGGTTATCCGACAATCGATCCAGACCGTAAGATGCTCGATAACGTGTCAAAAAGATAATCCATTGAAGGATTTAACTTAGTCCACACGATATGGGTTATTTGGTTACAAAAGAACGATTTTCATTTTATTAACCAAACAAGATAGTAACAAGATATTTGCTGTAATAGAGGGGCAAATTCGTCAAAATTGCGCCTCGATAAGCTAAAAAAATACCTTATCTCTCAAAAGGCACTTAAACGTAAGAGAAAAAGTGTAAAAGTGTCTTCACATGTAAAGAACTCTATCATATATCTATAAGACTATAACTACAATTCTTTAGCAACATTCCTGTCCATCAGTCATCGCTATCTTTTTATATATAATAGTTTCTAACCACTCTTACAAGTTTCTTTGGTTATATTTCTTTAATATATGGAGGAAAAAAAATCAGTCGGTTAAATCAGAATTTATTACAATTTCTGTTAGTTCAGCTCCACTTTTAATTCGAATATTGTGTAGTGAGAAAAACGATTTTACATATACTTCGTTGGATACTGTGACTATTTAAATTGACTTTTAGACTATTAGTCCACGACACTCAAATACAAAAAACAAAATTTATAACCAATCAACGACTACATATGATTATGTTTAATTTATAAACTAAAATGGTACAACTGAAATTAAAAATTCATGAAACTAATAAAATGTCACTCATTAAAACTTGGGTTAATTTGCTCAATATTACAATAGGAAACATTAATTAGTTGGAAATGTGAAAATAATAATAAACTAATATATGTGTAAAATAAACTAAAATAAAATAATAGAGGTTTTACAAAAAAAATTCTCTTTATAAAAATGATAAAATGATCATTTGCATTTTGAAGGAAATATAAAAACTATTTTTTTTATAACCATGGGTTTTCCAAATGACTCCACGTATTCTCACCATTTAAGGTAGTCCGGGTGGCTAAGACAACTCGAACCAAGCTCTACGAACTTCATCCGGAGCCCCTTCACCGCTAGACCAAAGCGACTTAATGGTGTCTCATGATTAAAACTATGGAAAGTGAAGTCTATATATAACTTTAGATTTTTTTAAAAAAATTTAGGTTTTTTTTGTCGTCTATAGCCTAATGGTACGTAGTTCCTCTCACTAGAGACATGTGCAGGGTTTGAACAATGACTCTGTGAGATAACAACAGAAGTGATGCAACAATTGGTCCACTTGCTCATCTAAAAAAATTATAGAATGTTTACCAGGGAATTTTAATATTTAGTAATTTATTTCAAACTCTCTATTTCAGTTGATTATTCATAGGAAAAATAAATTAAAAATATTTAATTATGTTGCAAAATTTTTAAATTCGATCGAGACAGCGAACCGAAATATCTTTTAGATCACCGAATTGAGTCGATCCGAGTCAATTGCGGATCAACTACGGATCATTAGATTAATATATTTATGAAATATATATATATATATGTGTGTGTGTGTGTGTGTGTGGGTATGTATGTTTTATAAATGTAAAGATACAAATATATATATGCTTAAAATAATAATAATAAAATTTAAATATTTGAAATCTAACATTTTGATAAGAAAAACAGTTGAAATAATGTTAGTTTTGACTTTTTGTGGCAAAATTCACATTTTAAAACCAAATTTTATCTAGAAACCTTGATTGAATGATTGAATAGAGTAGCATTATTTATTTTTAGAGTCCGACTAATTTACCACAAGTGTCGTAAGAAAAAAGAAGAAAAAGCATATAACAATGGATCTTGCCGAGTATTGTGCCAATCAAGAGGAAACATATAAGATAAGATGTCAGCCAATTTACTCTATGCTTCGACGTTAACTTCCCATTAGACACAACAAATGGAAAAGAGCAAACTGCATTATCTTTAAATAGAAGAAAACAATTATTTATTTCCTCTTTCCTCTCTATAACCATATACACAATAAATCATACACACAATATATACAATAGGTCCCACCTAGTAGTCGCAAGTATATAACCGTCTTAAAAAATAATCATCTTCCATTCAAAGATTTACTTGATAAAATATATGGAGAACATGATGATCGATATTCAGCACACATGTTGGGACTTCATCTCCAAAATAGAGAAAATGAAGAAACACATGATGATGATGATGTGATTGATTGTGAAGAAGCAGTAGATGGTCGAACCTCATTCCCTCGAGTGGATCTAAATATAAGCGCATATGATGATGATGATCTGCCAAGACTTTCTCGGTCACCTATACGTCCTTCTAGAGAGACAACTCGACATTCTCTATATACTACGAGAAGGTCATCTTCACGAGGTCGGAGTACATCTACACGGCGTACACATATGAGAAGAGCTAATTTTGAGACTCAAATTGATGGAAGGTTCCAGTGCATGGAAGAATCTCGGGGACAATTGCTAGAGGTGGTGCGCGCACGCCAAAACTTGAAACTGACGTACGGAGGTGCACTTGCAGTACTAGAATCTTTCCCTATTGAACCAATGAATACATTCTGGTGGGAGGAAAACAAATTTTTAATGAACGATGAAGATATTCGTGATGGGTTTATGAAGTTACGCAGTAAAGAAAATAAAATTTGGCACTTAAAGAGGTTAGTCAACGTGGATCGATTTGGAAATCCTTGTGATCTTGTAAACTTTCGAGTGACAAGCAGCAATAGTGGAAGTGGTCGGGTTGAATTTGATGCTTCTGGTTATGGTTATGGTGACTCTTTTGGTTGTGAATCTGGTGGTGGAGGATCAGTTGGCGGATGATCTATTGGCGGAGGTTCTTTTGGTGGAGGATCTGTTGGTGGACGTTTTAATGGTGATGAAGGATCTTTAGGGAGGATTTATAGGTGGAGGATCTATCGGTGACCAAATGTACGGTAATGAACTCTCATGTCAAACACTTATTAGAATGAGTCAAGAGGCATTCACACAGTTGTGTAGATTATTGCATAAAAAGTATGGCTTAGAAAACTCTAGACAAGTAAGTCTTGATGAGAGCGTTGCAATATTATTAATGATTTGTGCTCAAAACGATACACAACGTGATATTGCACTAAGGTTCGGCCGTTCACAAGAGACAATTTTGTGGAAGTTTCATGATGTTCTTCAAGTAATAGAACGAATGACTGTTGATTATTTGCGGCCATAAACTGCCCAAGAATTCATATTTATCTCTAATTGTCTACCTAGAGATAAAGGATTTTGGCCTCATTTTGATGGATTTATTGGTGCACTTGATGGGGTGCATACACTGGTTATGGTAATACCGGGTCGAGATGGCATCCTGTTTATAAACAAACAAGGATTTGCAAGCCTTAGTGTTTTGGCCATATGTGATTACAACATGCTTTTTAATTATTTTTTTATCGAGATAGCGGGATCTGCCCATGATGCACGAGTGTTGACGACTGCATTACGAGATTATTTGATGTTTTTAGTACATCCAGAAAATAAATAGTATCATGTTGATTCTGGATACGCTGATAGACATGGATATTTAGCTCCATATCGAAAGGACCACAAAGAGGGTACAAGATATTATCTTCAAGAGTTTCAGAACAGTGGACCACCTCGAAATAGTAAGGAAATATTCAATAAGTTGCATGTTTCTTTACGTTCTGTTATCGAACGGACATTTGGTGTTTGGAAAAAATGGAGGGTTAATTAATTTCCTAGATATGATATCGCCACTCAAAACCTTGTTATCTTCGCCACAATGGGTCTCCATAATTTTATTTGGCAGCACAACATCAGAGACTTTGATTTCGGAAATATCGATACTGAGAATGGTTTTGTTCAAGAACAAAATCTTGGAAACGACGAGCAAAAAGAAAATAATGGTGCCAGAGTTGAAGAAAAATCAGAAGCAAAAATGTATATGCGGGTAGTTCGTGATCATATTGCTCAACAAATATGGATAGTAAGTCGACGTGGATCTCGACGTCGTCGTTAATTATATTTAATTTTTTTTAAAATATTGTTTTACTTAAAACATATTTACATGGTGTGTGCATTTGTAATGTATTTCACATAAATATCAATTTAAATAACTACGTTAAAATATTTTATATTATTTTAATCTTTTTTATTTACTCTCATTCACTATCAATCAAATAGTTAATTATTTACTTTAATCATAACTTTTTGTTCCTCTCAACTCAACTATTTTTAATAACTCCAATTTACTCTGCAATTCACCAGTCACACCAGGCCCGGCCCTGACCTAAAGCGGGTAAAACCCCATCTTTAGGCATCATAAGTTTATTAAAAATTAAGGGCATCAAGTTGTAAAAATGTTAACGTAGGCTGATGGTAGAGCACTAAGGTAATTCTTTCCTCTTCGCGAGTTCGAAGCCCGAGAGGGCATTAAATTATTTTTTTGATTTAGGCAGCAGTTTTTTATGGGTCGGGCCTGAATCACACCCTTAATATATGACGATATGTAGATTCTATACATTCATAGTTTTTGTCTCTGTTAAAATCTTAAGAAATAAAAGTTATTAAATGATACAATATAAAGTATGAATTTCAAGAGTCAACATTCAACCATACAATAATCGGTTAAGATTACTTTGTAGTTAATTTAAAGGAGATTTTTTTTTGTCATTTGTAGCCTAATGGCAAGTAGTTCTTCTCACTAGAGGCAGATGCATGGTTCGAATCCTGATTTCGTGAGATGACAGCAGAAGTGGTGCAACCACTGGCCCACTTGCTCTTCTCAATTTAAAGGAGATTAATCACCTTTTTATTAAAATAAGACAAATAACGAGAGCTATAAAATTGTGTACAAAAAGATTCAAAAAACGAAATGACTTTGTGATTGGATTAAAAAATATTTAGTGACTTAGTAATAAAGAGGTTAATCTTTTGAATTTAGAAGACCTAAACAAATTTTGTTAGTGTTATTAAAAGATTTTGATATCGTCATTCAATGGTCCAACCGGATTTACCTAGTCATCAATTAGTATCGGGTTTTCTAAATTTTATCAGGTCTCTAAATAGCAAAGATTTTACTATTATATCCAGACCAAAATAGTGATTGGGTCCCAGATTAACCGAAATGATAGGACGCTCCGGATTGGGCATGAAAACCTTGTTAGCTCATACATACATATTCTTATGAGCTTATCACTGAATCATTAAGAGATGCGACATATCCTTTTATTCGGCCGAACCAGTTAATCTGGGTTCGGCGTGAAAAGATTGTTGATACTTAGCTAATACATACATATTCTTATGAGCTTACCACTAGATAATTGAAGGATGCGACTTATCCTTTTATTCCACCAACTTATCTATTTCTGTTTCAATCTTTGGATAATCAAATGTTTAACAGGTTGGCTACAATCCTTTGTAGATAGGCTGATAAACCTATAGTCAGAGCTTAGAACATCTCTATTTGAATAAAAATGTGAGGTGAAGTTTAAAATAAATTAAAAAAACAGATAATGCATACAATGATGTATTGGGCTTAAATCAAATCCCAATTAATTTGGCCTGTGTCGACAGGCCTAAACTGTTTTAGTTTTAAGATTTTAATTTAATTTCACCTCGGATTTAAGATATTACTAACTTAATTGTCTGTATTCCGTACTGGGGTAAGAGAAAAGAAGGACAGGCAGAGAGTTGGTGGGTCACATTCTCTATGAATAAATGACCGTACAACCATATCCACCTACCACACTTTTATTTCTTTAATCACACTTCATTTAAAAAATAATAATTCGTTATTTTTTTTTATAAAAAATAAAATTTGTCCATTTTCCTTCAAAAAAATCCGATTATTATATTGAAAATATATGCTTTTTTTTCTGTGAGTATGCCGTATAGTTAATGTAACATCTTTATTAAGGAACAAAACTAGTAATATCCAAAACGCAAACGGACAAGAGTGTCGTGAACAACTTGTCTAGTGACTTCGATTGTGTCGACTTTTGTTTGCTCCCTTTCATTTAAATGATGTTTTACGATTTTTTGTTTATTTTCAATGATTTTTTCAAATATATATGCTCTTTGATATTTGTTACCCTTTATATTCATCCATATGAATTTTTTAGAAATTTGAATGATGTTTTCTGCAAAAAAATGTAAATTAAATAGTATTTTTTAATTAGTATGCAGAGAAAACATCAAACAATATGAAACAGAATATTTAGTTGTAACTATTTGAGTTTTACTCACTCTTTTCAACAACAAAGAAAACTTTTGAGTTTTTAAAACAAAATTGTATATTTGAACATGCGAACAACGTTTACCAGACAAGAAGGGTCTTAAATATCTAAACAAACGAAAATTTATAATTTTAATACAAACCATTATAAATATGATCAACCAGATATTTTTTAAAAATACGTAAAATAAATAAAATACTTTTAACAGAAAAAGTATTATGCTAAAGAAAATATAATAATAGAAAAATAATCGACAACAAAAGCATGAAGGGCCATTTTCTCTCGATCAAGATTTTATTTATGTAACTTATCGGTCTCCGTGTAATATTTAAACATGTTGAACTTATACTATCCACAGAGATTTCGTCGAACCATCTTAAGTTTCATTGACCAATTCACTTTTAAAATATAAACTCCAAATTTGATGTATGTAAAATTTTAAAATGTTTATTGCATTAAATAAAGTCCCATTCAAGACCAATCTCATAAGAAAGGTTCGAAAACATTTCTTATTTCTTTCATATTTGACCTTGATGATGTAAGAACAACTTGTTTTATCATCCTCGATTTGATTTTATAACAAAATCACGGACTATTTTATTTGACTGTTTTATACTTCGCTAGCTCAAATATATAATTTAATACTAATAGTATAAAATATTAACCAAATGTTTAAAAGAGATAGGTTTATCAACATACACTTGTACTGGTAATCATTATTTTACCAACAAATGGCAAAACAATTATGTATATATGCAGGTTTAGTAACATAAGGTAAAATAATTGTGTTTGTTGAATTACAATTGATTTAAAAGTTATGAAAATTTGTTCAGAATAAATATGATGCATTTATTGAAGAATTTTTAATATGCATAAAACCTCTAAAAAATCTATAAAATATTCTTTAGACTTTTCAAAAATTTCAGGAAAAATCTGAATAATTAATCATTTTTTTATAACACAAATTACTAAAACTATAAACCAATAATAGTTCATTAAATTCAATTATTTCAAAAAATATCTCTTAAAATTAACAATCATCTTATCATTAACTAATAATTTTGTATAAAAAATCTAAAACATCTAGTTTTTACAAAAAAAAAAAAAAATTAATAAAGAACATAGTGAGTACAAGATAATAAGCAAATATATTATTTTTTAATAAAATTCCCGTAAGTGAAAATGGCGTCGGGTTGTAATTTGTACCTTGCAAGTACCGCCTATGTACTCTTCTCCTCTATGCTCTCGTCATCTTCTTTGTATGTCTCCATCTCTCTCTCTATATATATTTCCTCTCTCTCACTCTCTCTCTCTCTCTCTCTCTCTGAGTTTGAGTTTTATCTCTCTCTTCACACCTCCGGCTTTATAAAATGAAGCATCTCATCCGCCGCCTCTCTCGTGTCGCCGACTCCTCCTGCGAATTCTCCATCCGCCGATCTTCCACCATCTTCCGCAACCGCCGTGGCCATCATCGACTCCATGCGCCGCCGCCTCCTTGGTCGATTTGTCCGGCGAGACGTATCAACACCGTCCCCGCCGGACACGTACCTGTCTACGTCGGCGACGAGATGGAGAGATTCGTGGTGAGCGCGGAGCTCATGAACCACCCGGTTTTCGTCGGTTTGCTAAACCGATCCGCTCAGGAATACGGTTATGCTCAGAAAGGAGTCCTCCACATCCCCTGCCACGTCATCGTTTTTGAGCGCGTGGTGGAAACGCTCCGACTAGGATTCAACGATTCCGGCGAGGTTCAGGATCTTATGGCGTCGTTGCTCTCCGGCGATGAGTTGATTCCCGGAACTACGACGGAGTAGTAGCTTTCAAGATTCCAAATTTGGCGATCGATATTTTCTCCGATATTATCACTTTTCGCCTTACATTTCTCGATTTTGTAAATATATATCAGTTTTCTTTTTTTTTCTTCCTTATATTTTGCTTATAGCTAATCTCATGCGTTTTTTTTCTTTAATAAAAACACAATTTTCGTATTAAATAAAATAGAATCGGAAATAAAATGAAATATGTAAAAAAAGTCTCCCGACGAATTTGTAATCAGAAGCTCCTGTGTTTTGGCCGCCGATGAAATAAAAGAAACGTGCGTCACAAACGGTTCTTGGTCTAAGAATCACATTATAACTACCCTTTGTAAATTGCACGTTTTGGGTATATAAGTCATGTGATACAACCTTACCAATTAACGTACGAGTTGGTGCTACATGTTACCGATTTCGACGGGAGAGTTTGGATTTGATTTCAACTATGTATCAATCAGTTTAATTCATACTTTTTCAATATTAAATTTCAAATCGAATAGTACAACAACATTTATATTTGAATTTTAATAATATTATCAATGGTTACTAGTGAATCGTCTATAGCCTATGCCTATGCGATGAAGATGAATAATTTTCTAAGGCCTATACGATACAACTCTCTTGGTAACATACGAGACCACAATGAACAATTTTGTTTAGAACACTTAGAAACCTTTGAAGTTTTACTTATGAAATCTCCGTAAACATTCTGTGAGACCCTAATTTGTGGAGATAAAATGGTGTGTGAGAAGAGGTTAAAAAAATTGATATGACTACTTATATTATCAAAATGCATTTATCTTTTCGATCACTTGCTATGAGAAAATTTCACAGTTAAAAGTGCTTGTACTAGAGCAATACTAGATGTGTGACTTTCTGTGAAGTGGTTTTCAGAATCGTGCGAGTGACGACAAAACACGGTAAAAAAATCACGTGGAGATTTGCAAGATAATAAATTAATTCTTTTAAACCTACAGGATAACGTTCCAAATTGTCAGACATATTATGTTTATGAGTTCAGAAAGAGAGCATTGAAACACACATAAGAGACGAACGAAGGTGTTACAAATTCATTCTCTAGAAATGGAACCACATATGTTGAAACTTTTAAACTTTTGAGTACTAGTTTCTACATTAAGTTTTGATCTAGTGATTAAGTTAACATTTTTTTGGTTGGGAAATGTGTGTTTATTCTAAAATACGTTACCAAACATGCCACAAAAGCAATATATTACTTGTCTATAAACCGATTTATCACTTACTTTGTATGCTTATATAACAGTTGATATGTTCCATTAGTTTAATCATTCTAACAAAGTACAAACGATATTGCACTCATGGAGAACACCATTAAGGTCTGGAATAGGACGAAATGGTTATTATTATACCAGCGGGTCGGTTTCGTCATTATGTGCACCGTACGGATCAATCTGATAAAGTATCGAAAGTTGCAACAAACGTCCAAAGATCCGTAGAAACTAAACCACAAGTACATAAAGATCTATATAAAGAATAATATAATTATTTAGTATTGTTTTCTTTCTTTTTTCATAGTTGCACACGTCGATATGCACTTGTTCTTTTGGGCACACCTTTTATTGTTTACGTTTTATCTTAACAAAAAAACACAAACAACTGTTCTTTTTTTTTGGTCACAATTATCCCTTAATTACAACTGTTCTTTATTTTTTAAATTAAAGTTACAAATTTACAGTGAACTCTTTAGCTACAAATTTAACGCCAACTCTTTCAAACTCCTCGTAAAGGCAGAAAATACGGCTGACTTTTAAAACAAAGACATAACTAAAGTTTGATCCGTACCATTACGTGTATATTTTTTAAAATTTTTTTTATGTATTCAATTTATAAAAATCATGTTTAGATTTTTTGAATATTGAGTTCAAGATTTTGAATTATTCCGAGTTTCGAGATCGAATTCAGTTCAAAATATTTAGATTTTCAGTTATTTCGAATTTCAGGTTCGGATTTAGGTTTGAGATTTTCGAGTATCCATATAGATTCGGATACGGGTGCGGTTTCCATAATATTCGGTATCCCAAAATACCGTAAAAACATGTTGGAGAATTTCTTTATTTAAAAACATCATATACCTAAACTTAAATTTTATAGTTAATATAATTTTTTTAAAGATCGTATCTTTATAACTATATTTTTAATGTCTTCGTGGATCTTTTGATTTGTAAAAGAGTACTTAAAGTCATTTTTTAATTCATTAGATACATAAATACATTTAATAAGATTTAGAAGATACATTATATTTAAAAAATCACACATGAAAAGGTTGTGTACTTCTCTTTTAATAGATAAGATATATTTTATAAATATATTTATTAATGTCTTCGAGAATTTTTTGATTTGTGAATGAGTAATTATAGTCAGTTTTATTTTTTTAATTCATTAGATACATCATATACATTTAATAAGATTTACATGTTCAATTTAAAAAAACACACATGAAAAAGGTTGTGTACTTCTTTTTTAATAGATAAGATGATATATACTTGATTGGTTCTAGCTCTTGAAATCTAAAGAGCCTAAGTTTGGTTCAAGTAATATCCGAAAATCGAATGGTAACATAGATACCTGAATTTATAAATATATTACTAAAGAAATATAACCCATATAAGATAGTTTTCATATCATTCCTAATTTCTTATAATCGAAGTGTAAACCCTAAAAGAAAAAGTTATTATGGTTTTCTAATTCAAATCTCTTCATCTTTTTCTTCTCTTCGAAAACAAGATCCTTAAGTGTGAAACCGGAACAAGAAAACTCTCCGACGTCGTCTCCATCAGTGGCCTCCGAAATTCATTCTCAGTCTCAGGTATTTTTTTTAAATTATTGTCTCAGTCGAATCAATTTGAATGTTTTGTGACTTTATTGAATGTTTTGTGACTTTTTGAATGATTTACTTTAAAGTTCAAGTTCAAGTTCGAGTCGATTTTGCGAACTTTTTTCGAATACTTAATCTTGAAACTTGAATCAATGCTTAACAGTCAAATGTGTTGGTTTTTTGTTTCGATTGTTTAAAGGTTAAACTCATGTTTGATTGTTTGATTTTTTGTTACTATGTTTTATGTTGTTCGATTATTTAAGGCTTTAAGCTATGCTCATATTTGATTAATTGATTGTTTGTTTTTTGTTGTTTTTTTGGTTCGATTGTTTAAGGCTTTAAGTTAAAGTTCATGTTTAATTGTTTGTTTTTTGTTTTGAATCTTTTGACGCTAATGTAGTCTTCTTGATTATCTTTTGCATATGGATTCATCAACATATCTTAGAGTAGATGATATTCAGGATCAAAACATGAATGCATATATACATAAAGAGAGTATGACCATGATGTAGATACTTCAAACCAGCACAAAAAGAAGGAAGCACCTTGTCATGGAGCTTCTGCATTTAAACATAAGAAGAAACAAATCCAAGAAAGATCATGGGTTTGGGATCATTATACAAGGTGAAAGATAATCCATTGAAGTTCAATTTTCCACTATTGTGGAAGAGAAATACCGTGTCCAACTTATTCTGGTACATCCAACCTCTCCAAGCATCTCAAAGTCTGTAATAAGTACCATGATTCATGAATTTTTGGAAACATAAAAAAATAAACCGTGAAAGTGATGGTGCAATTAAGTTTGAAAGAGTATTTGAAGTTGTGTTCAAGGATGCTTGCAATGAGCTACTTGTGTTGGCTGAGATTCTCGCGACTTTCATAGAGTGTCTAGCCTGGAGATATTTCTGCAACATAATCAAGCTTTACAAGCCACATTTTAGAAGAACAACAACTAAATACATTGTGAATATTTATGTGCAAAAGAAGCAAGAGATGAGGAATCTACTCGCAACAGATATATTGACTGCTTCAACAAAAAATACAAGCTACATGGTGATTACGATACATTAATTAATTGATGCTCATTGGCACTTAAGGAAGCTAATTGTTGGGCTCAAGAATGTCACAAATGATAGAGGTAAAACTATATCATCTACTTTACATGAATGACTATCTGATTGGGGAGTTATGAAGGTTTTTACCATCATGGTAGAAAACGCTACAATAAATACATCAACTCTTAGGAGGTTTAAGGAAAAATCTAGAAAACTAGGTTCTGATTTTCATTAGTGTTAGATTGTGAATTTTTGCATATGAGATGTGTTGCTCATATCATCATTTTAGTTGTTAAAGATGAAATGAAAGAGGTAGATTTTAGTATTCAGCTATTTGTAATGGCATAACTTATGTTAGATCATCAACAGAAAAGCAAAAAGCTTTTGAGTTAAGGGTAAATAGCGGCAAGATGAGTAAAGATCGCCTTCCTTTAGATGTGAAGGCAAGTCGAAGTGCTACTTATCTCATGTTAAGCAGAGGTCAAAAGTTTAATGTAGCTTTTGATAAGATGAAAGCATAAGACAAATTATAAAATAACTGGTTTAATGAGAAAATAGATGAGTCAAAAAGAATTGGACCACCGGTGAAGATAGATTAAGAGGCAATTGATATATTGGTGAAGTTTTGTAGGATATTTTATCATTATACTTTGGTGGTTTTTGCTTTTGAAAATGTGAACTCTCACAATGTTATGTTGAGATTGTCACCATTGACAGAAATATAAGTGTTCTCACACAAGATCCTGATTAGTCCATGAGAAAAAATGTTGAAGTAATGAGAGACAAATTTGAAAAATACAGGAAAGGATTGAAAAATATCAATAGGTAATTAATACTTGTTAGTGGCTTGAGTCTAGTAAACATGATGTGTGTTTGCTACTCTATGCTTGGAAGAGCTATATCGAAAAATTATGGTGGATTATAAAGAGCTTGATAAGTCAATAAATCAAGTTATGAAGAATTTATTTTAAGAATATTGCACAACTTTTAACAAGTCAAGCACAATAGGAGGTACGTGCAATAGTGAATTCTCATAATCTCAGACTCAGTCAACAGAAGGAAAATCAACTCGCAATGGTGAACAAGAAAGACTAACTTAGATGGTGATAACGGTGGGTGTGAAAGAAGGGAATTCTTTTACAAGAAGATGGTTAAAGAGAAAGGAATTCAAGAAGCAAGTAATGATCTGGAGCTTTACTTGAAGGAAAGTGTAGTAAATCTAAACATAATACTAGGATCAGAGTTTGATGTCTTGTTATGGTGGAGGCTTAATGCTCCCAAGTACATTTTTTTCGTCTGAATTGGCGAAAAATTTGTTTGTTATGCATGTATCTTTTGCTGCATTGGAGTCAACCTATAGAAAATGTGGTCGTATGCTAGACCCTCACAAAAGCTGCCCACTCACTAATTGAAGTTCTTATGTGTACTGAACAGTGGCTAAGAGTTCTATGCAATTAATAGAAAGCCAAAAAAAACAACTACTCAACTTATCCCCCATGAGATTGAACTTTAAGATCAACTTGAAAGGTACACTTCACAATTTTGAGATTTTATTTCTTAATTCTCATTTATTCACTTACTTGATTAGGTAAAAGCATGTTATTACTTATAATTTTATGTTTAAATGTTGTCTTTGAATATAACATGGTTTTTCATCAATTAAAGCATAAAACTGTTTTTCTTGGATGAACGTTGAAGGTTTGGGACCACTCATGTGTTGTAATTTTCTGTTATATTTTCAAATTGCATCTTTGATTTATTCTTAAGAAACTTTAGATTATTTTAAATAATTTCAGATTATTTGTTCTTGAATTTTTATTGTTTGAATCTTATATGTCATTATAACAAGAATCACAAGAAGTCAAGAATCATGATGCTTGAAGGTGTTTCTTCTTTGTCTTCGAATATTTAATCAGTTAAGTTACCTCATCTTCATTACTTCATCTCTTTTTTCTTTGAACTTTAAACTAGTAAGTATCATTTCTCTTTTCAAATGTGGAGAAGATGATAGTCTACTTGGGTAATTGGATTGATGTTTGTACTTTGTATTTCCATTTAGACTTTTAAGGATGTTTGCAGTCTCATTCTACTTGGTTTACATTGTTTTAAGTATTGTTATTCATGTTTCTCTAGTTATCATTCAAGTAAAAATTATTTTACAAGAAATCAAGTGTTTTGGTTACAAAATAATCGAAAAAACCGTACCTGAAATTGAACCGAAAATATTTTAGTTCTTTTCGGTACATAACTCAACTAATCAGAGCTAACCCGAATCTGATGAGAGATGAACCAAATTGACCCAAAATATATAGGTTCCTAAATAGTTACCAATATTTAAGAACTGAACTACTCGATACCCGAAATAATCGATCCGAACCTAGGAACTAAACCCGCATGCCTAGTTCATATACTAACATCTGTATTATTAACGCACGTAGTGTATGCGTTAAAATTTGATGTTACTCAAAGTAATTTCAGTGGTTGTGGACTGACAACTAAAAAAATTAGACAATAAAGATTCAAAATTTGACATGATCGATCAAAAGATGTATGGACTTTAACGCTTAATTCCTCAATTAAGAAAATTTAAAATTGATTAATTCATTACAATTCATATTTTTATGTCATCTAAAACTTAGACGCCAAAACACAATATAGCATATAACATTGATATTAATATAATCATAAAAATTTAGATTAAAAATATGAATTTGAATCGAAAATATAATATATCATTGACATAACCAACATTTGTTTAGCCAATAATAATTACAAGTTTTATCTCTTTTATCATCAGAATTGTTGTAATTTTATTATAAATTTTGAGAAACAACTAGATCACATCACCACGACAAACGGTTTTACTTGCACCACGTTAAAAATTACCACTAAAAATGTACGCATTAGTCTGCATAAACTGTATTTTCTAAAAATTGATTTTTACACCTTATTAATAAACCATTTAGTCATTAAGCTAATCAAAATTATCTCTTAGTCAGAATTAAGAATAATTGAATAGCGTAAACGACAATATTTGTATATTATTGTAATACGAGATGAATTGCATTGAAGTGTACGATGTTAGACTATTTGACGATATATTGGGATCTATAACTTTTAAAAATGCATATCCGTACAATCACGGTTAAGTGATGTGGCACTCCACTATTGGCTGGAAGGTCGTATGTTGTATGCTTCATTTCATACGATGTTGGTGTAACATCTAATTAACAAGTTGACATAAAGTAAAATAAATGAAGAGTAATTAGGTCCAATAAAACCTATCCAACCATTAATTAAGTTTTTAACATTTTCAGAAAAAGTCTGTGTATTTTATGTATTTATGACGATTTTGTCCTTTTGATCTATATAGACTGTCTGCAACAAATAGTCTGTCTATTTGTTGCATAACATAATTTTTTTCTTTTCAATTTTTTTAAAAATACTCCTTCTTAAAACTTTTTTATGTGATACTTTTAATATTACTGAATAAAGTCGTGAATCCTAATTAGGTCTCCCCCTTTATGTTTGGTTATTTGTAAAGTTCATAGACACACGAAAATAAACAGACTATTTAAAAATAATCTGGTGATGTACTATTTATACTATCTCAAATAGTAATTCTATTTATTGTTTTAGTTAAAATATATTTATTACCTTTTTAGTTGATTATATATTTTAGAAATTGTTGGATTAGTTTAAATTTCACATTTGTTTGCTTATATAGTAGTCACTTTCAATTTTTAATTTATTTGTATTTGCTTATATGAAAGTTAATTTTTTAGAATACATAGATGAATTATATAAAAATAGACGGTCTACTTATACGTTATAATAATTTCCGTATATTTGCAAAATATATATCCGTATCGAAAAATGCAAAATCTGTTAAATAGGAAAAAATCTACTTTTTCGTGTATTTACAATTTCGTTTCGATATATATAAATCTATAGAGCCATTTGAATTTTGGAGGGGTAAAAAAACAAAAACGAAAAATTACAATTAAAATTTATTTAATTTTTAAATAAAAAAATACAAATGGCTATATTCTTAAAAGATATGAATATTTTTTAAAGTTACCCATCAATGTACTACTTGATTCAAAAAGTTTTTATTGATTTACTACAATATATATATATATATATATATATATATATATAACATATCTAACTAATTAAAAGGGGTTAATTTTGCCCTCCACATCAATTTATATGTGAGATTCTCACGTTGCCACGTGGCACTGCACACCCTTAAAAACCCATCGAATTGTTCAGACTACAGAGACGTCATATTAAATTAGCCACTAAAGCCTATAATGCCGCAAAAGCCCATTAACAATAAACCCATATTATTTTAATGTTAATAATCGAAAACAAAAAAAGACCAAGCACGAGCCACTTCGTCTCCCCGAAACGCCATCACGCCTTCAACCATTTCCAACTTAAATCGCAATAATTTTCACAATTAAACAAGGTCGCCTCCCAAGTTTTCTTCGGCTACTCTTCCTAAAGCCTATAAAGTCATCCCCTCCGACTTTCTTCCGACCCCTATCTTTTGGTCCTACTCTATTATGATTTACTTTCTATTTACAAGCTCTGTCATTCTAACATGCTTTAATGACGCTTTAACGTTTTAACCGAAACCTCCAGAGTCTAGAAAAAACCATGAAGAAATGAAATACACTTCCTAAATTGAGAGTGGATGTAAGTTCTTTTAAAATACCCACCTTGGTTCCTTGTGGTACAACGAAGTAGACTTTAAGTTTTTATTTACTTCTCTGAATGAGTCAACAATTATTGAGGTTATGGTTCTTCAAACAGGTCACTTCTATATATTGAACCTATATTTATTTTAACTGAAACCATTGTTGAGAGATCCAGAGGTTGGATTATTGTTCCCGTGGATCTAAATGAAAAACGGATTTGTTGCTTCTCCTCTTACTCTTTTTGTGCATTATGTTAACTAAAACATATGCAGTCAAAACTGTCTCCAAATTTCCTGTTGGTATTAATACTTCATTTTTGTTTTATCTAAATATGAGAGGACTTCGCATATTGTCATATAATTTTAATAACCCCATGTCCAAGTGTATAGTTCTTTTTCTAATTTGTCAAGAATTCAAAATGTCATAATCCTAGCGGGTAGACTACATGACACCGGAAAAGTTACATTTGGACCAAACTGGAAAATATATTGCCTTCCATAATCAAAAGTAGCATTGTATTTGCAAGGCCTTATGATAATGGTTTTCCCTGTTTAACTTGGTGTCATCATTTTAAAAATGAATATTCATATCATTACAAAGACAAATATCGACCTATTTCTAAACTTTATGTTTAATGTGTTTTCTTTAATATGACTTACATGATGATATGATATGTTCATGGTAATCTAATCTAATTTGATCTGTATTCTGATAATTGGCAAAACACTTCCTACATAAGTAAAATGTCATACTTAACTTTTACCAGTTTGTTTAATTGTTCTTTCATCAGCGTTTTTTATTTGTGTAGTTTTTTGGTCTAAAAAGCTAATTTTCTAAATGTACTGGTGTAGTTTTGTGAAAGGGGCATATGTATATGGTCACATGTTTTCAGGAACTTAAGGATGTAAACATACAGTTATTGCCAAGGCCGTGGTTGAAATAAATAGATTAGATCAACTGAAAGCTAACAAAACCAAAGAATTTTCCTCAAGAAGCAAAATGAGATAGAGGCCACATGCAAAATATCTCATATGGAGACTCCATCAAGGCATCAATCGAAACGGGAAACATAACAAAAGGGATTTGGTTTTTAAGAAACTCGATGTGAGACCTAAGCTTATGGGCATCAAGGAGAAGGTATTGACTAAGAAACCATTCACAAACTTCACCTTCCTTACGTTCAAATGGAATATGTTATATATATAAGTGTCTTTCATAGCTTTCGATGGATGAAGAATGACGCAACTGATGAGGATGAAGCAAAAGTGGTTCATGCATTATTCAAAGAGTCTGAACCGAATTTAAACATATATTCATAACATGCATTAAAACCCACCCATGATCCACCCTAAAAATGGATGTGAACCCTTTAATATTGCCGACTCCAGCATTGGTTTTTGAACCATTTTCGTTCTAAGATTTATGTTTGTATTTTTACTTTTGTTAGCTAAAACTTAAAGACACCGGTCTTTGGGTACCTTTTGGTGGATAGGCTAGGAGACTTGCTTATATTTTTAACATCCGAATACAACACGTGCTCTTTTTATGAAATCTTTTAAATATAATTAATTTTGTATAATAGGATATTTAAAAATAATATACTAAAACAAGAAAGTTGAATATTTTGGTTATTAAAATACATAAAATAACGGAACATTATTAATCTCTAAATTTGTTAATATTATGCGCTACAAATTTTGTCATATTTATTAAATATATTAGGATATGAATAATAATAATAATAATAATAATAATAATAATAATATTATTATTATTATT